>JAQZBX010013828.1:14468-39455 GCA_029593785.1 Cabassous unicinctus | reverse complement strand
AATAAAAAATAAAAAAAAATAAAGCAAGTCCCTGAAAAACTGTCTGAAATAGTTATGTGTGCATTTGCAAAAATGAAAGTGTAACAAATACTTTATATAGAACAAAATTCAGAGAAAAACTAAATAAAGTCATTTTTATTGCCAAAAAACTATCGTGGATATTTGTTTTTTTGACACATAATAGCTTCAAAACATAACAGCTGAAATATATATGAAGAAAACAAAATTTTAAAATTCAAATATGAAGATTTTAACACACTTTTTAAACCTTTGGTTTAACAAATAGGAAAAAACAATTGGTCTCATAATAAAACAGAATGTGTATTTGGAAATGTTGAAAAAAAACATTAGAATATAATCATTAAAAAGAAACATTGCCAATACTCTTAAAGCCCCCTATAAATTAAGAGATAAATATTAAACTTTATATTATAAAGATAGATAATATATTTCCTTTTAAAACTTCCAAACTTCCATTGAACCTATATGAGACTGGATTTTATAATAAAGTCACAAAGAAAATCCAAGTCTAACATTTGAAAATTTTTTAATATGGGGACCAGGAGAGATTTTTTTAAAAAATCTCACCCATAGGAAACATTTATAACATCATTGAGTCATGTTGATTGCAAGCCCTTCAAGGGCAAAAATTACAGCTTCTACATTAGGAGCAAACAAGGTTAATAAAAGAATAACTTATTTAGCTATCTCATCCTTTTTGTGTGGTTTAAAGCTATTCCAAGATTAAATTCTATCAGTTTGCTTTAATGAGGAAGAGGAGAAAAACAGAAGAGTGCTACAAGAACAAATGTTAATAAATGCTACATCATTGGGTATTTACAGTATGGCAGACACAATCCTAAGCACTTATACATTTGTTAAAGTAATTTCAAGCTCTATGAAATGAGGAAAATACCATAAGAATAGTGTACAAATAAGTGAGAAGTATATACTAGTAATATGAAAAAACTCAGCATGTGAGCATATAGGGCAACAGGACCTCTCAGACACTTCTGGTCTTAAATTTTTATTTTCCAGAAGAAATTTAAATTTTTAAGGACCTTTTTCAAGATTGAGTCTCATCTTTGGACTCCGCATTTTTACTTGTAAGGCTATATAACTTATGAAAATAACCAAAGCTGCAAACAATGATTTACATGTAATAATGTTCACTATAGTGGGTTTTATAGTAGCAAAAATTGTAAGCAACCCTCAAATCCAACAATAGAATAGCAAAATAAATTATACCCATGAACATGATACAAAAGTATGGTCCTGTTTTTGAACTATTTAAAGTCATATGGAAAGATTAACAAGATAAAACTAAGTTAATAAAGCACAAAAGGTTACATATTAGGTTAAACAATATGAAATGGTTAATATTTGGCTATTTTTCACCTACAAAAGCAGCAACTCCATATGGTCCAATCCAATGTAATATATCTGTAGCTTTTTTTATATGGTGAGATAAGGGGTGATATTTTCTACAGTCTATCTTTCTATATTTCAAACGCTTTACTATAAGCAAATAATAGTTTTATTTAAAAAGTAAGTATTCTTTTAAATATTTTCTTCCCATACTCCAAATATGACAACCATTGGCTTTTTGCTGTACCTCAGATATTCCTTTGCTTTTTAATGTGATATTAATCTCAGACAGCAAGCATTCATCTTTGTATATGTAGACATAATTTATTGACTCAAATAGAGATCTCTTATGAATGAATAGTATCTAAGTTCTGTAACAGATTTCTGTCTAGGGAGTAAAATGAACAAAAAAAATACAAATTATCATAACAGAAGGTAATAAAAAGATCTGATACTGTCTAATAAGAATGGTAATAAAAAGATCTGATACTGTCTAATAAGAATGCAAACATTTCAAAATCAACATCATAAGACAGTAATCCTTTTTATCTGATAAAATGAGAAAACTCCATTCCAGTATATAACTTA
Source organism: Cabassous unicinctus (assembly GCA_029593785.1). Taxonomy (NCBI): domain Eukaryota; kingdom Metazoa; phylum Chordata; class Mammalia; order Cingulata; family Chlamyphoridae; genus Cabassous; species Cabassous unicinctus. The sequence goes on along the minus strand of JAQZBX010013828.1, from coordinate 37,499 downwards.
TAAAAGACGTGCCCAGTTAATAATCTCTCGTGAACAAAATAACATCAGTATCTTCAATGGATTAGAGAATCTGATAATAGAATTTTTTTTTCATCTTTTTATTTGTTTAGTCTCATACTCACCTGAGGAACTGATAATAGAATATCTTTATAGTATATAGCTATTAATCAGAAAGTTAGGTTGTGCTGCTGAATTTCATTTCTGGTGCAAATTTTTCAAGTCAGCAGGATCAAATTTGTCAGGGTATGCTTTCATGCTTCCTTAGGGAACAGAAATAAAGATATCAAGCACTTGAGTTCTCTTTGACATAGCTTAAATAGCATTTAGAATGCAGTTTCCTTTGGCACAATGAGAAGAGAAGAAAGATCTGGAATTCTGCAACTCAAACAATTTAGCTATATTCTCTTGTTCTAACATTTTACACCCAAAGATGTGATATTAGTAATATTTTAGTTAAACCAATTGCAAGAACTTCAAGAGAAAACTCCGTCGCTTCTGTACTGCAAGCAATATTATGGATTTTGCATTAAATATGACCCACAAGCCAAAATAACAATGATAATAGCTAATATTTTGAGTGACTTCTATCTTAGACATGATTATAACTGCTCACTATCTGTTACCTACTTATTCCTTACAAAAAAGAAGTGAAGAAATCAAGGCACAGAAAGGTCACAGAATTTGCCCAACATCATATAGATTCAAATATGAAAATACTTTAGAGCTAAGATTAAAAATGGGGATTCTATAAGCAAAGATACAGAAGTAAGATGGCAAAAGTTAGATGTGGAATAAGATATGTTTATCCCTTTTGTTTTTTCTTCATTTTAGGGATTTTGTGTGAGGGAAGTGATAGGAATGAAAAGGCTGTTTAGGTCCAAATTATGACGCACCGATTATGGAGCTTGGGAGATGATGAGGATCATGGAAGGCCTTCCAGCAGAGGAATAGCAAAATCAAAGTGGCGCCTTAATGATTAACACTAAATTAATTTAAAAATTGCTTTTAAACCATAACCTTGGTACCACTTTAGATATGGGAACATAGTGTATGTTTTTGAGAAATAAAGTATATCCGTGGTTCTGCTCACAGATTTATGATGAGTAACAGATCACTTTCTGGCATCTGTTGGGTGTTTCATGAGTAACCTGGGACAGTACAATTACTTGGATGGAGTTCTTAGGGAACAAAGATAGCATGTTAATCCAAACTAATACACTGATAATATTCCTGATATTTCTTTTAAAACCTTAAGTATCTAAAACCTCCCATTATTTTCCAGGCACATTATCACCAACCTAATTCAGTCTGCTATTATCTGATGCTGAGAAAAGTGCTGTGGCCTCCCAAGTGGCCTCTATGACTTCAGCCTAGCCTTTCTAATATACTGTTTATCTCTACAACTATAATCATGTCATCTCCTCAAATTTTCTTCAATGACTTCCATTTAGCCTATTAAATTAATTTCAGACTTCTTAATCTGGTATATAAGACTTTACAAAATTTTCTTCAGCATCTCTGTTTATTTTACATCTCAATATATGTCATCACCAGCTTATTCAACAAGATAATTACTTACTCCCTATTCCTGGGGAGAGGAAACAGGTACAACAGATGGAAGTAAAGCTAGGGGACATACCTAAGTTTGATTCTTGGTACTGCCCCCTAGTTGGTGTGGAATTCAGTACAATTTACTTAACTTCTTAAGCCACAGTTTTCTGTTGTGTTACAACATATTTATCATACCCAACTCATAAACCAATTAAGATTAAAATTAATATTTAATGCATTGAACGAGCAAGCATACTGTATTACAGGCCCTGTACTAGGCACTGTGACTGCAATCACAAATATCCTGGGGACCAGGATATAAACAAATATGGGCTAATGATGGAACTTGAGAGCATTAAAATAATTAAATGATTCTCATTGTCTCCTCCTAAACTCAGAACCAACTCAAAGAGATGGAGAGATGCAAGAGTTAGAGGCCAAAATATCCATTTTGTTACTGATAAAACTGAAAAAAAGTGGCTTGTTCTTAAAGTCCAATGGGCCCAAAGTCTAGGCTGTACCCCTTCCCTGCCTATCTATTCCATCTGAAAGATGTTTTGGGTCAAGAAAGCAGACATATTTGCCCAATAATGCTGCCTCCCATTATTCTATGATGGACTGTACAGTCTTGGTCAGTATCAGATACAGTCTGGGTCTTTAGACAGAGCTATTTCACTGCATTGTGTCTAAATTCCTGGTAGAATCCAGTAAAACCATAAACACTGGTAAATATTTTACTGTTGGCCTTCTCAGAGTATATAACCTCCAAGTGACATAATTAACTCAGCTTTTTCCTCATCTTTCCTTTCCCTCCAGGAAGGAGTTAATTACCAAGTATTACTTGTCTCTTCTCTATTTACTTACAACCAGGACTACATAGTTGTTTCCTGACCTCCATCCTCTGATGTGAACATTCATAAGATAATTCAACCAAATTGAATTTTCCTGACATGTACCAAAATTTTGGAGAATAACAATCATATCCACTATATAACTTTCCCCAAAATGCACTTCTATACTGCCATGGCTTTTTCAGGGGTATAGACTGATAGCTATTTGCTAAATCTAACGCCTTTTCTCATAGTCCCATCCTTTCTTGCTCTGTGACGACCATGGGAGCAATTGGGTTTGATACTTGTAAGTCCTCTATATGCGCTTGATGACCATCTGATGTGTCATCAAAAGAGGGACCCATGTAAGAGTGAAATACAACTGAATTAATAATTTTATTCTGCTTATTCCTGCCCCTTGGAAAGAATGTTTACCTTTGGAATCTGATCTATAAATCTATTTAGAAATTTGGGCATGCCACTATTCTTAATTTATTTCTATTTATCAAGCCATAAATTTATCATTCCAATATGTCTTCAAATTTCCCAATATGGAGTTGACTAAAATAAATAATTTAAAATATATGAGCTCTGCGCTATCTGGGAACATTCATTTGTGCAAGATTGGAAGATTGACAATGCAAAATTGGCTTAAGTTCCCTTCATGTTAAGTATGAACACAGTTCTCTAACATTTCCCTAGTTCCTTATAAAGATATGCTCAAAATTCAATCATAAATGTAACCTTCTCTGAGTGACTAAATTGACAAAGCAGTAGTTTGAAGAAAACCATAAGACACCAGTTTTTAATTATTAGACTGTGTAAAAGGCCATTTCAGCATTTATGGGTCGTCTTACATCAAATAATGCAATTCCTTTTGTGCACTTTGGTTAACACTGAAATTATAACTTCTTTGTTATATATTATGTGTGTTATCAAGCCTACATGGCCTGACCATGACCTTCCACTCATTGTTGAAAGACGTCATTGCTCTTCGATAATTATTCCATCTAGAGGAAATGCCCTCAATCTATTATCAAGCACAGCCTTAATTTCTGCTTACTGTGACCTTGCCTGCTTTCCTTTTAGTTTTATATGATATTCTTATATCTTCTCTTAGATTTCTAATTCCATAAATTTCTTCAGCACTTTCCCCTAGGGCAAAAGCAACACTGCATCTCAATAATGGAGTCACACTGAAACTCGCCCAGTAATGATTTCAGTATCTTAGGCTGTCCAAATTTTATGTCATAATAATATATAGCTGCACCAGTATTCATATAGTGATTCCCAAATTGCTTTTCTTTTGAATCCTCTATTTGCAACTTTAATATGGTGAATGCCAATTATTTTGGAACCTGGCTTTCTCTAGGTTATTTATTTTAGGGTTCCATATGATCTCTCTTATTCTTTGGTTCTCTTTGAATTGACATTGACTTCTCTAACATAATAACAATGAAAACAACCTTTCTCTCTAGCATTATGTCTTTAACTTTATTTTAAAGAAGTTTCAGATTACAAAAAAGTTACATCGAAAATATAGGGGATTCCCATATACACCACCCCTCCCCCTCATATTTTCCCCTATTAATAACATCTTACACTAGTGTGGTGGATTTATTACAAATTGATGAACAAATACTGAAGCATTACTACTAACCATGTTCTATAGTTTACATTATGGTTTATACTTTGTACCATACAATTTTATAGGTTTTGACAAAATGCATAATGGCCTGTATCTGTCATGGCAATATCATGCAGAACAATTCCAATGTCATAAAAATGCCCTGTATTCTATCTATCCTTCCTTCCCCTCCCCTCAGAACCTCTAGTAACCACTGTCTTTATATCAATGTAACAAATTCTTCTGTTACTACAATAATAATGTCTAGTTTGGTTCACGGTTACATTTCCCCCTTATGTTTGTTCATTCCTCAATCTTGAGGATTTAAGGATGGTGATTCCTGCCCTGCTTTAGATTGAGAAGGGGTTAGATCTTATGGGGCAGATGGAAGGAACTGTCTTAATTGGAGTTGTAGATACTCTTTTGTTTTGAGGTTGGGGGTTGTCCATCATCATCATTTTGTTGTCCTGGGTGAGTCAGATGAACTGGAGAGTAGCTGTTGGTTGCAACTCTGTTGAGATTCAGGGTTCAACCGGCATGTGAACAGACTGAGGATTTAAGTCTCTGGGACATACATTTAATGGGTATGGTTAGTATAGATTCAAATGAAAGGGGTAGAAGAATCATATGTAAGTAAATTATAAATGAGCCTCATTCTGTTACAGTGGGGAAATAGGTTATCATATATTCCAAGGTAAAGCCCATTGATGGGACGCTGATTTCAGTGGGTGTATGCCTTGCCTATACTGTCCAGATGTCTTTAGAGCCCTTGGGAACACCCCTGTTTGAGGCTTTGCTTACTGTGACAGTTAGTGAGATCCTGCTGGGACATGCATAAGCATAACCTCTGGAGTGACTTCCTGACTCACTTTGAAACCTCTTAGTCATAAAAATTCATTTGTATTTAAAATTTTTCCAATTTGGTCAAGGTCTATTTCCAAATGCCTTGCTAGTTGGCTCTTGGTAATAATTGCTCAGTGCCAAGGAGGCTCATCCCCGGGATTCACGTCCCATGAAGGGGATGGGGCGAGAAGGTAGTGTGTTTATATGCTGGTTTTGGCTTAGAGAGAGGCCCCATTTGAGCAACAAGGAGGCTTTCAGGAGGTAACTCTTAGGCAATATATAAAACTAGGCTAAGTTTCAATTTCACAAGAACAGATTCATAAGTACAAGCATCTGTATCAAGGGCCTGGCATAATGGTCTGTCCTTCTTCGCTAGGCACTGCCCATTTACTCAGGGGGTTCTTGTTGCTATATTAGAGAATGTAGCAGGACTTCCCAGGATGGGAATTCAGTATTCTATCAGTTAGTGTGTGTGTCTCCACCCACTTAGACAATGCCCCTTGACCATCTGAACAAATTCATATGCCTTAGTGGCATGCCCCAGGTACACCCCACACCAGTGATCCTCCCCTGCCACAGTTGTGGCCCTTCTGTGATCCAAAATCTCCCCATAAACAAAGCCAAAAAATATATACAAATAAATATAGAGAGGGCAGGAAACGGACACAGAGTTGCCCAGTGAATGGACACAGAAACAGCAAAAATGGGGGAGGGGTATAAAAATGGATAAAAGTAAATAAATCCTTAAAAAAATGTATAGGGGAGGAAGATATGGACTATAGTTAGTAGTAATACTTTGACGATGCTCTTTCATGATTTAAAAATGTTTCACAACAATGCAGGGTGTCTGGGGCAGGGTGACGTGTGGGAGCCCTGTATGATGTTATGCATGTTTGTTTTGTAAGATCACAATGTATACTGAACACTTACAGTTTATGTAGGTACATATATGAATGATATACTTCAATAGTTTAAAAAAAAAATTCCAATGTCCTAAAAATGCCTTGTCATATCTATTCTATTCTTCCCTCCCTCTCCCCTCAGAACCTATGGTAACCACTAAGTTTCAATTTTTGAAGAATAAGGTCATGCAATATTTGTCCTTTAGTGTTTGGCTTACTTCACTCAAAATAAATTTCATTTATTGTATCTTTCATTCCCGTAAGATCTGCTATTTTTTTCTTTATGCTTTCAAATTTTTCTTTCTGCTTATCCAGTGTCTTCCTATCAACTCCTTTATGTCATCTGGAAGCTTAGCTTTTTCATTTGACTGGGCCTTATCTTCTTGATTCTTTGCATAGATTGTAATTTTTTGCTGATGTCTTGGCATCTGATTTAGTAGATATATTTATCTGAGCTCAGCTTCTCTCTTTAGTCTAGGGCTTTCTATCTGATTGGCTTTGTGCTACAGCTCCTTTTTGATACTTGACTCAAGTTAATTTGAAGACCTTTATAGAGGCTTGTATTTAGCCAATTTGGATTTTTTCAGCTCTTTTTCATCTGTTTCTTGCCCTTTCTCCCTTGCTGGTTGCATGGTAGGAGACAAGGATATGACTGGTACTGTAAACCATGGGGGTTGAAGCTGCCCGTGTTGCCCCAGGAATCAATAAAGCTTCTCCCACTTTTCATTGCCAGAGGTAGAGCTAGAGCTGCAGTGATATGCGGTAATGAAAGCCATGCAGGCCAGGATCATCTGTAGCTGGCCATAGAGACTGATGAAGCTTCATGCCTCTTCTTCCCCTGCCTGCAGTGGGGAAGGAGCCACACATGTAGACAGCAAACTAATCCCTGTGGGTCAAAACTGATGGTAGTTACCCAGGTAGTTTGACAAAGCACCAGCCCCCTCCTCCCCTGCCAAGGAGGGGTTAGAGCCAATGGTGTGCCCACTTACCTATTCTGTGTGGGTTGAAAGCCACTGCAGTTGTCTAGGGAGGCTGAGGAAACACTTTCCCTCCTCCTCCCTGTTGGATAAGGGATGGAGCCACAGATGTGTCCAACAATCTATGCCATGCTGGCCAAAAGCAGCTACAGTTGTTGGAAGAGGCTGAGGAAATGCTGCTTCCCCCTTCCTGTACTATTGGGGGCAGGGATTTTGCCACAGGTTTGCCCAACAATCTGGTCCGTGAAAGCCAAAAGTGCCTCAAGTTGCCCAGAGAGGTTGGGGAAATACCACCTACCTCCTACTCTATGGGGGTAGGGTGGGGATGGAGCCACAGGTGCCCAACAATCTAGTACCTGTAGGCCAAAAGCAACTACAGTTGACAGGAGAGGCTAGTGCAGGTCCCCCCAGCTTCCTCCCTGTTGGAGGTAGGGTTGGAGCCTAGGCTAGGGCTGCAGTTCTACCTGGTTGGAAAGAAGCCAGTCCCTACCATCAGTGTGATCTTCAATCAGCCCCACCTCCCCCTCATGCCAGGGGTACAGTTAAAATGGAGGTTACCCGCTTCTTTCTGACTTGAACAGGTTCAAACTTTAACTGTTCTTGAGATTAGACTTTAGCTAGTCAAATTTACTAATCAGTAGCTGAAATTGGTGCGACCATCTCTTCCGCCCCCACTTTTGGGAAATATAGCTTCCAACTCCAGCCAGGGAATAGCTCTCCAAGTGCTCTACTCACTAATATTCATTGCAGATGGGCAGTCTCCTTCTTCCATTCCTCCAAGGATGTTGCAGGATGTTATTCTGGTCTCCTGGGCCCCCCAAACAGGTGCTTTAGATAGCTCTGGGTAATTACTAACTGCACTGTAGGATGAGCTAACTCTTGGTGCTCGTTACTTTGTGGCCATCTTGCTCCTTCCTCAGGGTTTCATTCCTTTTTACAGCTGAATAATATTCCATTGTATGTATATAGTACATTTTGTTTGTCGATTCATCAGCTGATGGACACTTGGGTTACTTCCATCTCTTGGTAATTGTGAATAATGCTGTGATGTTCATCAATGTGCAATTATCTGAGTTCCTGCTCTCAATTTTGGGGGGTTTATACCGTGAAGTGGGATTGTCAGATCATACGGTAGTTCTATACTTAGCTTTCTGAGGAACACCAAACTGCCTCCCCCAGTGGCTGCACCATTTTACATTGCCACCAGCAATTGTTTCAAGTATAGCAAGGAACTGGGTAAAATGACAGCTTCTCCCCAAATTAAGAGGGATACTCCAGACCAAGGAAAGTCTCGAACAAGTCCAGCTTGGAGAGTTAGTGAGCATTTAAAAGGGGGCTGATGTGGGGCCTCCCCTCAATGGTCTGAAGGCAGATCCTCTCTCTTGGTAAGTCTGAGCCTGGTTGTAGCCTAAATCCTCATTCCTGGCGGCAGGAGTAAAGTGTTTTGCTTCTGAAATCAAGTCTGCCCTTGCCACAAAGAGGGGTCTTTTATATTACATGTCTATGTGCAGATGGAAAGGGCATGTGAGGCAGAGCATGATTAGAAAGTACAGTTCTCAGGACAGATAATCAGGGAACGGACATTCACAATATTCCTCATGAGGGCAGAGTTACACTTTCATAGTAACTGCATAAAATGTTGTGGATTTTTCAGGATTATCTGCGTATAAAATCAAGTAATCTGCAAATAGGGAAAGTTTTGCTTCTTCCTTTCCAATTTGGATGCCTTTTATTTCTTTTTCTTGCCCAATTGCTCTGGCAAGAATCTTTAGTTCAATCTTGAATAACAGTGGTGACACTGAGCATGGTTGGTTGTTCCTGATTTTTTATGGAAAGCTTTCAGTCTTCACTATTAAGTAGGATGTTAACTGCTTTTCAAATATGCCCTTTATCATGTTGAGAAAGTTTCCTTCTATTCCTTGTCTTCTAAGTGCTTTTATCAAGAAGTGGGATTGGATGATCATATGATTTTTTTCTTTTATTGTATTAATGTGGTATATTACATTAATTGATTTTCTTATGTTGAACCAATCTTGTATACGAGGGATAAATCCCACTTGATCATGGTGTATAATTCTTTTAATATTCTGCTGGATTTTGGTTTTCTAGTATGTTGTTGAGGATATTTGCTTCTATGTTCCTAATAGATATTGGTCTGTATCTTTTCTTGTGGTATCTTTATCTAGCTTGATGAGAGTGATATTGGCCTTATCTAGTGAATTATGAAGTATTCCCTCCTCTTCCATTTTTTGGAAAATTGAACAGGATATGTGTTAATTCTTTTTTGGAATATTTGGTGAAATTCTTCCCTGAAGCCACCTGGCTCTGGGCTTTTCTTTGTTGGGAGGTTTTTAATTATTGATTCAAACCCTTTACTAGTTATTGGTCTGTTGAAATTTTCTATTTCTTCTTGAGTCAAAGTAGGTAGTTTGTGTGTTTCCAAGAATTTATCCATTTATTGTGGTTATCTAATAAATTGGCATAGAGTTGTTCATAGTATCCTCTTATATTCTTACTTGCTTCAGTGGGGTCATAATATTGTCTTCCTTTTCATTTCTGATTTTATTTGTATCATCTATTTTTCTTTGTCAGTCTAGCTAAATTTTGTCAATTTTATTGATCTTTTCAAACAACCAACTTTTTGTTTTATTGAATCGCTCTATTTTTTAAAATTTTCTATTTCACTTACCTCTGTTCTAATAATTTTCTTCTTTCTGATTGCTTTGGGTTTAGTTTGCTCTTCTTTTTCTAGTTCTTCCAGTTTTGAGATTAGGTCTCCAGTTTGAAATCTTTCTTCATTCTTAATGTAAACATTTAGAGCTATGAATTTCCCTCTCAGTGCTGCCTTTGCTCCAACCCATAAGTTCGGTATATTGTATTTTCATTTTCATTCACCTCAAGATATTTCCTATTTTCATTTGTGGTTTCCTCTTTAACCTATTGGTTGTTTAAGAACGTGTTGTTTAATTTCTATATATTTATGGATTTTCCATCGCTCCCTCCCCATTATTGATTTCTAGCTTCAGTACATTGTGGTTGAAGAATATACATTGCATGATTTCAATACTTTTTAATTTATTGAGACTTATTTTGTCACATAACATATGGTCTATCTAGAAGAATGATCCATATGCACTGGGAAGAATATGTATTTTTTTTTTTGCTGGGTGAAGTGTTCTATAGATGTCTCTTAGGCCTAGTTTGTCTAGAGTATCATTCAAGTCTTCTATTTCCTTATTGATATTCTGACTAGATGTTCCATCTATTATTTAAAGTGGTTAATATGTCCCCTACTATTAATGTAGAACCATCATTTTCTCCCTTCAAATCTGTCAATATTTGCTTCATATATTTTAGGGCTCTGCTGTTAGTTGCATATATATAACTGTTACATCATCTTGTTGAATTGTCCCTTTGATCAGTATATAATGAGCATCTTTGTCTCTCGTAACAGTTTTTGTCTTAAAGTTTATTTTATATGATATTAGTATAGCAACCCCAGATCTCTATTGGTTACTACTAGCATGGTATGTTTTTCTTCATCCTTTCACTTTCAACCTATTTGTATCTTTTAATATAAGGAGAGAATTTTGCATACAGCATAGAGTTGGATCATGTTTTGTTTTTTTTCCCCCATTCTGCCAATTTCTGCCTTTTGACTGGAGAGTTTAATCCACTTACATTTAAAGTCACTAATAATAATATGGGACCTCCTGCCATTTTGCTATTTAGCCTTTGTAGTATACCTTTTTGGCTCTCAATTCTCCCATTATTGGCTACTTTCTATTCATTTGATTTTTTGTATTGTACCATATTGAGTGCTTTCCCTTTTCTATCAGAATATATTTTAATCTATTTTCCTTGTGGTTGCCCTGGTGTTAGAATTTAACATAATAATCAAATTTGGTTTCATAGCAACTTTACTTCAATAGCATACACATAAAGTTTTCCTATATCACTCTGTCCCCCTCCCACCTTTTTTGTACTTCTTACCACTTATATTGTTGTACGTTGTATGTCCAAAGCCATAGATTTATCATGACTTTTATGCATTTGCATTTTAGCACCTGTAGGAAGTAAGAAATGGAGTTACATACCAAACAGTAATACTGGTATTTATAATTACCCAAATGGTTACCTTTACCATCAGTCTTTATTTCTTCATGTGCTACTTTGAATCACTGTTTACTGTCCTTTCATTTCAGTCTGAAGAACTCCCTTTAGCATTGCTTGTAGGACATGTCTAGAGGGGATGAACTCCGTCAGCTTTTGTATATCCGAGAATGTCTTAATCTCACCCTCATTTTTGAAAGAGACTCTCACCAGTTATAAAATTATTGGCTTGAGGTCATTTTCCTTCAGCTCTTTAAGTATTTCAACCCACTGCCTTCATGCCACCATGGTTTCTGATGAGAAGTCTACACTCAATCTAATTGGTACTCCCTTAGAGCTTTCAGAACTTTCTCCTTGTCCTTTGCATTTGCATTTGATAGCATAATCAATATATGACAGGATCTATTTTTCTAAATTTTTATTCTGTTTGGTGTCTGGGCTTCTTGGCTGTGCATATTCATGTCTTTTGCTAATTTTGTCTTATTTGACTATTTCTTCTGCCCATTTCTCTTTCTTCTCCTTCTGTGACTCCCATATTATGTATATTGGTATGCTTGGTGATGTCCCAGAGGTATCTTAGGCTATTTTCACTGTTTATAATTCTTTTTTCCTTCTCCTCCACAGCCTGACTCATTTCAAGTGTCTTGTCTTCAAGTTCACTTATTCTTTCTTCTGTCCACTCCAATCTTCTCTTGAAACCCTCCTGGAAATTTTCCATTTCAGATCTTGTGGTCTTCAACTCAAATAGTTCTCTTTGGTTCCTTTTTAAAATTTCTATCTCTTTACTAAGATTCTTGTATTGGTCATTCATTATCTTCCTCAGATTATTTAGTTCTTCCTCTGTATTTTCCTTCATCTCCTTGAGCATTTTTAAGATTATCTTTTAAAGGCTATTTTTTGGTATGTCCACATTCTCTTCTTTTTCATTGGTGTTTTCTGGATTTTTATGCTATTCCTTTGGGTGGGCCACTATTTCCTGGTTGTTTGTCTTGTACTCTTTTGTTGCTCACTGTAAGTGAATAATAGGTAGGTGTTCTAATTTCCTGGATGCTAAAACAAATACCATACAATGGGTTGACTTATACAATGGGAATTTATTGGTTTACAGTTTTAAAGACTAGAAGGCTTACTTCCTCCTGGGTCAGTATGTCCTGACTGGCTGGCAATCTTTGTGGTTCCTTGACTTTTCTGTCATGTGGCAATGCACATGGTGGTACTTCCTCCTTCCTCTTCCAGGTTCTGGCTGCTCCCCATGGCTTCTATATCTCTCTGTATCTGAATTTCATTCTGTTGATAAAGGACCCCATAATCCAGATTAAAGCCCAACCTGATTCAGTTAGGCTACACCTGAACAGAATTAACTTCTTCAAGAGAGCCTGTTTACAGTGGGCCCACACCTATAGCACCAGCAATTGGGACCTGAACTTGCCTTTTGTGGGAGACATGATTCAATGCCCAATGATAGGAAACTAGCAGAATCTTCCAAAAACTATAAGAACTTTGAGAAACACTAGTGCTATAGGATTTCCCAGAAGAAGAAGAACTTCTGAAGGATTGGAGAGAATAAAATTCAAGTGTGGAGGAAGTGAGCAGTGTCAGCAAATATATAAAGTGTTCAGATACAAAAGAACTGAGGGAAATGTGTGTGAAAAACTCAGTAAATCTTCCTGCTTGTCCCAATTTCATTTGCTTTGTCCTTCACTTGGAAAAGCTGCTCTTTTTTTTGTCTCTTTGTTGAAATCCTGAATATTTTTCAGAGTCTGCTCTACTTCCTTCTCACTTATGCTACTCCTTACTTCTCTGATCTCTTAGCAAATTAAAGATATTTAATCATGTGGGTCATATTTCCTTACAGTTTAGAAATTATTTGGTAGTTTCCTTTTATCATCTAACCTTGTATCTAATAGAGTAGTGGACAACTTGGGGCCCTGGGTACTAAAGTACATTCCTCCAGGTGCTGAGTTAAAAAAAAGCAAAAAAACAATTTCTGGTATTTTGCATCAGTACCCCTTTGACTAATACAAGTACTTATTTGGGGTAGAAGCTTACATTTACCAGGCCATAAAGCATAAATTACTTCCCTCACCAAAGTCTGTTGTCATGTGTTGGAGCAAGATGGCTGCAGTTATCTGCCAAGAGTTCAGCCCTTCTGGGTTCCTCTCTTCCCTGGGCTTGTTTCTCTCTGGGCTCAGCTGCCCTGCTCTCTCCACAAGGCCAGCTGCAGACTATCAGGCAACTGGCTCTCCCTCTCTCCCTGGAGCTCGATTCTATCTGGACTCAGCTGCTCTGCACCTCTGTGTGCTTACTTCCCGGGGCTCCAGCATTAAAATTCCAAACTCCCTTCTCTGCGTTGCAGTTTCTGAGTCCCCCCACCAAGGGGTGGGAACTCAACATCCTACTGATGTGGCCCAATAAAGTAAAAGTGAAATTTCTGAATCAATGTAATCTAAGACCAGTTTACAAACATAATCCAATATCTATTTTTGGAATTCAAAAATAATATCAAACTACTAAAAGGGGTTTAATCATGAGAATTCTCCCCACTAAATTTCCTAACCACTAATCTTCATCTCAGACTCTGCTTCCAGGAAACCCAAACTCTCAAGTAGATAGTCATTCAAATTTTTGAAAATATGTTCCTTCAATAAGTATTTGTATAAAATACTATTATCTGTTAGGCACTGTTCTTTTGCTAGAATTAAGCAGATAACAAAAAATTCCTACTCATGGTGCTTACATAGTACAGATTACATAGATAAGACAATTACATTTTATTTACTTATCTATCTAGGTTGTAGATGGACAAATGATTTGGAGAATAGGTTTCATTGCTATTTATTGAGGTACTTATTGGACATCTAACTGCAAAAGCTATACAGATAGTTGACATGCAAATCTAGAGTTTGGGATGAGATCTTGGTTGGAAATATGCATTTAGGAGTCCCCTGTCTATAGATGGTATTTAAAGCCAAAAGATTAAGTAACGTCACCTAGAGAGAAATATTAGTGGAAATTCTGAAGATTGATTCTTCGGCCATCACCATGTCTATAGATGTAGGAGAGGAGGAAGAATCAGCTAAGGAGATTCAGAAGGAAGATAAGTAAAACAAGAAAGAATCTTTCCCTGGAATGTAAGGAAAAATTGATATGTTAGTAGTACGCAAAAAAGAATGAGAAGGTAAAATAGATTAAAAATAATTACAAAATTCCTATCTTTAGGCAGCAAGTGGGTAGAGAATGGTGAGAGTAAGTGGGCATGGAAAGGATGTAAGAAATTTTGTAAACAGAAAATTGATGCAACTTGAATTCTTGTTGGATCTTAGATGAGTGAAAGTGAGGAGAAAGAGATGGCTGTGAATGTTTTGTGTCAAATAAATTATATTAAGAAAAATAGAAAAATTGGACTTAGAGCTATTTTTAAAAGGCAGTTTAACAAGTAATTAGGATGTGCAAATCAGTATGCTAAGTGTGAGAGCATATAAAGGCAATTAGGGCACAACTTTTCCTCTCATGAAGATCACACCAAGTTAAGGGTTTGTATTTAACACATAAAAGCCTTCAAATCAAGGTGAAATAAAACATATGGCTTTTTATTTTTAATTTTTTTATTGTGAGGTACTGGGCTCAGGGATTGAACCCAGGACCTCGTATATGGGAAGCCAGCAGTCAACCACTGAGCCAAATCAGCTCTGCTGAACTGATTTTTCCATTTGTTTGCTTCTTGTTGTTGTTGTTTTTAAGAGGCACTGGGAACCAAACCCGGAATCTCCCATATGGGAAGCAGGCACTCAACCCCTTGAGCCCCATCTGCTCCCAACATATAGCTTTTAATAGAGACAATTAAATTCAAAAAGTGTGTTAAACACACAATTTGCAAGTTATTTTATTATGTTTCAAGGAAACCAAGATGAATAAAGTATAGTCTATTATTATGAATGTAATTCCCTGGCATGTGAAGGAATAATGTCTTCTGATGACAATGCTGTGATGTCATGACTATGTTATGATGACAAGATAAGTCCAACATGTGTTAGCACCAGTCATTTGCTTTACATTTTGTCCCTGTTCTTAAAATAGCCTTGAAATATAGGATTTCGATCTCCATTTATTGGACAAAGAAACAGGCCTAGAAGTTAAATAACTAGCCAAGAAATTAAGTAATCAAACCCAGATCTATCTGAACTCAACCCAAGCTTTCACTGTGCCACAATCCTTTTTAATCAGAATGTGATTCTGTGCCTTTCCAAGGTAAAGAGATGGCATTCACACGGGAAGGCTTTGTGAATTAAAAAATTGTGAGTAACCACAGCCATGTTGACACTTAGCCTTGTGTTCTTCTATTAAAATATTTAGATGAATCTTACATTAACTTTAAAGAAATTTGGCAGCTTTTAAAATTTTCTCAGGACATTGAGACATTAAAGGACAGACACAAGATAAACTCAGGATCCACCCATGCACTGAATTTCTTTCAAGTCCAAGTTTTGTCTTTAAAAAAAGTATGTGGATTTTCATTTTATTCCACAATATATCTGTTTCTATAAGTATAGAATTTCATTTTCAGTAAATAAATAGAAATCTCCAAGATACATTATGCTTCACTTTAGGTGCCTCACATCCCTTGCATGTTCCCTCTTAATCCAAGTGGCTAGATTTTCCATAGTTGGAAGGAAATCCAGTTATGGTGACAGATTGTCTGGCTAAACTGAAGGTATTGACTTTGATTGGAATTCAAATGTGCTTGTCTGATAGGAATCAAAAGTCCACTGTTGTCATCTGAGTATGGGTTATATTATAATTCTAATTAGAAAGGACATCAAAGGTTCTTCTGAAAATTATCAATGCTGTTTAGATCACATGCATTTTAAAACAGAGTTGAAGTTTGAATGAAACAATGCATCTTTGACATTTTTGTCTTTCTGTTTAGGGCTGGAAGTTCTGTATTTATCCCTTTTTTGAAAAAATCTTCTCATCCTGGATGGGAAAAGAAAAGTACTCAGCTGAAAAAGGAGTTTATTTTATTTTTGTCTAGTTTTGAGGCTAATATCTAGTTGTATTTATTGTTTCTACAGTTTTTGGCAGGACAAAAGAAAGCATTTTTGCTTATAAAAACCATAGGGAAAATTTTAAATTAATAAAAAGTGAGAGCAAGTTTAGGCCATTCCTTTGAAACTAGCCAGGCAATTCAAAAACATGGGGAATGGCATCAAAGAACCATGACCCAGGTCTAAATATGCTTTATAACAAGCTGTATATCTGGTTCATTATGCTGAAAGTTTTATTTCAAATTTCTTGGAATTGGAGTTATTGTCCATTTCATCACTTCAAAATCATTTCTCTTTCTCTCTTTTTCCTCCTCAGTCGATCTTTTCCAAGTCCTTGTACATTAACCTATCTTTCCTCTCATATCTACTTCCTCTGCCTTCTTTATGGTACTTAGCTGCCCTTGACTTAACCTGTAAAATAACACAGTAAAATCAAAATCCTATCCAAAAAGAGACGGTAAACTTTTTTTTTTTTTTTAGCTTTAAAAGGTATGTTCAAGAAAGGTATTGTTTTGATCTGTAAATCCAATACACTGTCATTTTACATTAAATGTGTCTATTGGAAAACTAAAATTTCAACAAATGAAAAACTCTTCTTGATCATTCCTTAAGGTAGTGCTGTCTGATATAACTTTCTATGATGATGGAAATATTCTATATCCATGCTGTTCAAAATGGTAGCTGTTAGCCACATACGGCTAGTAGGTACTTGAAATGTGGTTAGTGCTGAAGAGATCTGTATCTGCAATTTTACTGGACTATAATTAATTTACACTTATACAATTTAAATATGTGCATAGTGGCTAACATATTTGAACATAAAGGGACTTACTTTGCCATATAACTGAGATAATCAGGTAATTACCCATGAAAGGAGAGAAACAAAGAGGACATGATTTGTATGCTAAAGTAATATTGTTTTCATCCATTCATTCATACATTTCATAGTTATTGTAAAGATTATAATGAATTGTTATAAGGATTCAATGAGTTAACTGAACACTGAACTGAATCTGTCAGGCAGTATAATTAATTCTAAGGAAACAATGGCAAGTAAAAGCCAATTCTTAAGAATGGGAGAGAAATACAGGGGATAGATATTAAGTTACTTCAAAGATATTTTAATAAGTAGACAGTTACTAGAGAGAGTCTTGTAAAGCCCTCTAGGAAAGGGATTTGACATAGGGAGGTCAGGAAAAAATTCCTGGAGAAAGTGCTACATGAACTGAGAGCTGAAGAATGAGTAGGAAAGAGCTGGTTAAACAAGGGGAAAAAAGAGGTCTCCAAGCACAAGGAGCAATATATGTGAATGGTTGATATCAAGAACAGGAAAAAGGCCAGTGGAATGGATGAGAGAGAATAGGGGAAGCATGGTACAAGACAAAGTTGGAGTAAACAGTAGAGCCTGGATGATTGCAGGGTCCTGAATACATTTGTAAGAATATTAAATGGTAGTAAGCAGAAGTGGAATAGGATCAGAAATGTATTTTGATAGGTCACTTTGCAATATAGTATGGAAGATGAGTTAAAGGAGAGTTTAAGGAAGGTTGAGATCAGTTTGTAGGCTATTGAGAGTCCCATCCAGCAATGGGTATAGCAGGGAATGTTGTGTTGGGCATGGATACAAAAAAAAAATCATCTGATTTGATAAATAGTTAGGAAATATGATTGACAAGACTTGGTGATGGTTTCGATATAGAAGATAAGGAAGAATGATTTGTCCAAGATCACCCTAAGTTCCTTGCTTATAGGAAAATATGGATTGCAGTGTCATTCACAAACATGAGCGAAGCTGAAAGATAAATAGGTTAAGTTTATTTGGGGAGATATATGTATTTGAGGTGCCTTAGAGATTAGAAAGAAGAGAAATCAGAGAAGAGGCCTTGGTAAGTATATCTGTTATCTCTCTATAGGTAATAATTGAAAGCACGGAGGTTGATAAAAACACCAGAGATAAGAGGATAGGTTCTTTGACTAATCTTAAGTAATGTCAATATTTAATGTCCCACAAGAGAATGATGAGCCTGATAAGGAAACAGAGAAGACACTATTGCAGGAAATTCAAATGACAAGAATGTTTAAGTGCAAGGAAGTTCACAACAGTGCTGAATGTAACTAAAAGTATTACAAATATTCACAGGAAGGTGACTGGTAATCTCATCAAAAGCTATTTTGGTGAAAATCAGGAGCCTGATGACAGATCTGAGTTTGAGAAGTTGAGGGATACATCTCTTTTGAGAAAATTCCTCTGCTCCATATTATGGTGAAATGCCAAATTTCATACAGAAACCTACATGTTAACATAGACTCATCCTTCTAACTTAGACACTCTACTCTCAGTTTCCTTTGGAGTCTGCAAATTTGTTGTTCTAAAGTCTCTCATGGCAAGGAGAACCATGGAGTAGAAGAATCCCAAACCTAGCACCGACAAGCTGTATAACCTCCCTAAGCCCTTACTGCCTCCTCATAAAATATCAATAATGAAATCTCTCTTGCAGGACTGCTTGAGAATTAAGTGAGATTACATATGTAAAATGCCTAGCACATGGAAAGTGCTTATTAAATGATAGCCATTTTAAATACTAAAACAAACTTCACCCCCATCTCATAACATATAAAATTGATATGTTAAAAAAATCAGAAGTGGTTTCACCCATCTTTCCTTTTTATTACCACCATCAATACTTCAGTTTAGATTTTCATCAACTCTTGCCTATTTTACTTCAATTGTCCCCTAACTAGCCTTTATTCAACACATCTTCCAGACAACTACCGGATGAAGTTACTAAAAGACAATAGCACACTTAACTTCCAGGATAAAGTTCAACTTTTTTAGATTAGTGCCCAAGGTCCATCATAGCCTCATGCTTGCTCTAAAATTCTAGCTCCATTTCTTGCCATTTTCCCACACTGACATTCTAACTAACCCCACAGGACTTCTTATCGCAAACATACAGGTCATTCCCACTGCCCAGAAGAGCTCTTCTTCCTATCCCCTTTCAAAACCAAAACTTAGCCCCACCTGACTGATACAAACTTTTTCTTTGCTCCTACCAGCATCCTGGTCCTTTTTCTTTCCTGTGAAATGGGTAAGAGAGCATAAAGTGGAATAGAGTGCCTGAGTTCAAACACTGGTTTTGATTCTTATTAGTTGTGTGTCTTAAAACTATTTAGTCTCTCCAAGCTTCATTTTTCATTATCTGTAAAATGAGAATGACAGTAAAATGACTCACTTTATTGGCTTGTTACTAGAAATAAAGGTGTTAAAGCATGTAAAGTGTTTAACACTCAATAAGTGTTAGCATTAATATAGTGTTGTAAAGTGACCCTGTAGTTGTTCACATGGTGATAGTCCACTCTACTATATTCTGAGCTCCTTGGAACTAATGACCTTCTCTTATTTTTTATACCCTCAATACCTATAGCTGCCCAATAGATATTGAATAATGAAATAAAAGGCTTTATTAAAGGACACATTATATCTGAGATCTGACAGAACCAACATGAAACAAAAACTAGTTTGTGCACTGAAAAGAAAAACCTTTTACTATGTGTCTATAAATTAAGAAGAGTATCTTTTAATGTTGGCTGTGTGAAAATGGACCATTATATAATGGGGTTTTTTTTGGTAAAAATGAATTGTAAATATTAGTAATTGAACAGTCCTTGAAAAGATGTAAACTACATCTTATGGGATTTTGAAATATATCTTAACTGGGTAACTAAAATGATCATTTTGTAAAGGAGTGGCTAGTAATATAAATTTTTTTTTTTTTTTAAAGATTTATTTATTTTATTTTATTTATCCCCCCCTTGCTGCTTGTGCTGCTGTGTCCATTCGTTGCGTGTCTTCTCTGTGTCTGCTTATCTCCCCCTTGCTGTGAGGTCTTGCCGCATCAGCCCACGGTGCCGCATCAGCCCACGGCACCGCGCCAGCCGGCCTGCCCTCACAAGGATGCGCCGGGAAGCAAACCCGGGGCCTCTCATATGGTAAACGGGTGCTCTATCCATTGCGCCACACCCACTTCCTGCCGTGAGGTTGCTGCATCAGCCCACCGCACCGCTCAGGCCGGCGTGCCCTCACAGGGAGGCCTCGGGACGCGAACCCGGGCCTCCCATATGGTAAACGGGGACTCTATCCACTGAGCCACACCCGCTTCCCTAGTAATATAAATTAGAAATATACTTCCATAAGAAAAATCTAGTCTCCACTTTTAAAAGAAGTCCTATTAAAATTTTCTGGCTAGGCTTGTTATAATTTAGAAAAAATATGAAATTAATTAAACATACTATGAATAACTCAAAATATTGTATATACTGGTAATGAAAAATAGCAGCATGCTTACTGAATTAAAGAATAAATGGAGTGAAAAAAAAAAAAAAGACATTGATTTTTATACATAATCTCAATTGGGTTCACCAGTTCTGAGAGTACTCCTGATAATGTCATTTTTCACATTGAGATCAAGTCTTAGGAGGCTTAAAATTACTTGTTTTAAAAAGGACCAAAATTATTTATAAAAGTGACCATTTTAGAAAATTCCAAAGTGATTGATGACAATGATTTAACTTTCCAACTCCAATACCTTCAAATTGTTGGGCACAGGGTAATCAGGCTGACTGATAACAACTAACCTGTGTAAGGTATAGTAATTGCTTCCGAGTTCTTACCTTATAATCTTCTTTTGTCATTCTAGTAAGTTTTGCAAAGGAAAAGATACAGCTCCTAAACTTTAGTAACTTGGGAAAAAGAGAAATGCAAGCATGATCCTCAAAGCTAAAAGAGAGAACAATTAATTTAAAAGAAAAGTCACTAACCAAAATAGAACTTGAGGCTAAATAGAGCCTTTGGAAAATTCTTTTTTCTCCAAATGTTTTTTCCAAACCCAAGTATGTCTTTAATCTGATTGATGTAGACTCATGCCTCAAAATCAGAATTCCTTAAGAGTGGACTCGACCTGCTTACCATGTGCATGACTAAGTCCTTGTGTGTTCCTTCCACATTTCCTTTGAGCTAACTTTCTAAGTAACTTTGATTCCTTATCACTTGCTTCCTGTACTGCATATGACCTTATGATCACCTTTCAGGCATGCACTGGACACAACACCCCTGGTACTGACCTTGTATTCCCTTCTCAAATCTGTCTTACTCTGCTCCCTTGGTCTGTGTCTGCTACTGGACACTCATCCAGTATGGAGGCCCAGAAGAACTTTTGCCCTCAAAGATCAGACAGCTTTCAAAGAATGAGAATATTTTTCCATCTGCATATATTACTAGATATGCAATATGGTCATGAAATTATTTTTCTCCCAGTTTGAAGCACACAGATTTAAACATTAATATACTGAAAGGCAATGTTAGATTTTAATATTCACTGTATTTTCTTTGAGCTAATCACATGAGTATCAATATTAAGCATGTTTATTGTTTCTAACTCCAGAACCATTTTTTATTTTTTTAACATACCAATTTTATTGATACATATTAATAAAGCAATTCATCCAAAGCACAGCATTTGGTATAATCCCATAGTTGTGAGTTCATCAATTATTAGAGCATTTTCATTATTTCAATAATAATAATAAAATTCCTCATCTCTCAAACTCTCTCTCTTTCCCCTGCTATTCATAGCTACTATTTCTGGCTATTCTTGCATAATTATTTATTAAGCAGTTTTATTGAGATTTATTCATATACCATATGAGTTATACAAAGTGTATAATCACAATGTTGTACATCTCAAAAATTTTACAATTTCATTAATTCCATACCCTTTTGCATTCCTTCTCCAGCCCTACATAACCACTAATCTAATTTCTTCTTTATAAATTGATTTACATTTACATTTTATATAAATGGAATCATACAATATGTAGTACATTGTGTCTGGTCTCCTTCAATTAGTATGTTGGTTTTTTTGTATGATATTAACATTTTGTAATATTAACCTACTTTGTTCAGCTTCAAAGAAAAACAGTCTTATATTATGTCAAATATGAATATGGGTAAAATTGCATATATATTTCTATTTCACACAATATATTTAGTTCATAATTGCACAATCATACAGTATTTGTCCTTTTGTGTCTGGCTTGCTTCACTCAACATAATGTCCTCCATGTTCATCCATGTTTTCAAATGCTTTATGACTTCATTTTTCATACTGCTACATAATATTCCATTGTGTGTGTAAACCATAATTTGTTTATCCAGTCATCAGTTGATGAACACCTGGGTGGTTCCCAATTTTGCACACCAATGTTCATCACAGCATTATTCACCATAGCCAAATGTCTATTCGTGTCACTGCTTTCAGTTCTTCTGGGTATATACCTAGTAATGATATTGCCAGGTCCCATGGAAAGTCTATATTCAACTTCCTTAGGAACTGCCAAACAGTCTTCCACAGTGGCTGTACCATTCTACATTTCCATCTCTCCACATCCTCTCCAAATTTAGTTTTCTGAATTTTAATAAAGTCCAGTCTAATAGGTATGAAATATCTCATTGTAGTTTTGCGTTTCTTTGCCATTTGTATTTCTTCTTTGGACAGTTGTCTTTTCAAGTCTTTTGACCATTTTTTTAATTGAATAGCTTGTATTTTTATTGTTGAGTTGTATGATCTCCTTATATATCATACATACTAAACCCTGATCAGATATGTGATTGCCAGATATTTTCTCCCATTGAATCGGCAGTCTTTTTTTATTTTTAAAGATTTATTTTACTCATTTATCCCCCTCATTGTTTGCGGTTGCTGTCTGCTCTCTGTTTCTGCTTATCTTCTCTTTAGGAGGCACCAGGAACCAAACCTGGGGCCTCCCATGTGGAAGAGAGGTGCTCAAGCACCTGATCCACCTCACCTCCCTGGTTTATTGTGTCTCACATTGCCTTTCTTCTTTGTATCTCTTTTGTTGCATCATCTTTTTGTGTCAGCTCATCACACCTGCTGTCCTTCTCCAGGAGGCACCAGGAACCAAACCAAGGAAGTCCCTTGTGGTAGGCAGAAGTCCAATTGCTTAAGCCACATCTGCTCCCTGAATTGGCTGTCTTTTCACCCTATTGACAAAGTCCTTTGAGGTGAAAAACTGTTGAATTTTGAGGAGGTCCCATTTAACTATTTTTTTTTTTTTTTTTTTTTT
>JAQZBX010013828.1:0-14368 GCA_029593785.1 Cabassous unicinctus | reverse complement strand
CATGGCTATCCAGTTCTCCCAGCACCATTTGTTGAATAGACTCTTCTGGCCCAGCTAGGTAGCCTTAACAGCATTGTCAAAAATCACTTGACTGTAGGATGGTGGCAGAGTAAAGAGCTCCTAGAATCAGCTCGTGCTACAGGGCAGTTGGTGATCACCCAGAGCTATCTAGAGCACTTGTTTGGGGGCTCTAGGAGACCAGAAGTGCATCCTTCAACATCCTTGAAAGAATGGAAGGAGGAGACTGCCCACCTGCAGGGAAGATTCATGAGTAGAACACTCCACGCCATGGAGGCCAGTGCCTATCCTCCACTGGAGGGACAAGCCGCCTTGGGAGCTGTTCTGTGGCTGGAATTGAAAGCTCCACTTCCCAAAATAGGAGAGGAAGAGACGGTTGGGCACCAACTTCAGCTACTGATTAGTAAATTCAGCATGCTAAAGTTTGTACCTGTCCAAGTCAGAAAGAGGCCAGTAGCCACCATCTTAACTCCATGCCTGACATGAGGGGAAGCGGGGCTGACTGAAAATCACAGTGCTGGTAGGGATCAGCTTCTTTCCATCTAGATCAGATTGCAGCTCTAGCATAAGCCACAGGCCCAAATCGAGCAAGGAGGAAAGCTGGGAGGAGTTGGGCCAGCCTCTCTGGGAAATTACAGGTCATGCCCCGGAGGCTGGTGATCATCCTACTTAGGAAGCGCAAGTCACCCCAGGAGATATTCTGTGGCAGGAATTGGAAGCTCCATTTCCCAAAAACAGGAGGAAGAGACGGATGGACACCGATTTCAGCTACTGATTAGTCAATTCGGCTGGCTAAAGTATAACCCTAAGAACAGCTAAAGTTTGAGCCTTTCCAAGTCAGAAGGAGGCTGAGAGCTGCCATTTTGACTCCACCCCCAGCATGAGGGAAGCTGGGCTGACTGAAAATCACAGCAAGAGTAGAGAACAGTTTCTTTCACCTGTATTGGCCTCCAGCCCTAGCCTAGACTTCAGCCCCACCTCCAGTAGAAAGGAAGCTGTTGGGCCCTGCACCAGCCTATCCAGGTAATTGCAGGCACATTTAGCTGGCACAGACAGAATAATCAGAAGTGTACCAGGGCAACTGTGGTCATATTGGACTTGCACTGCATAGATTGTTGCCCACACCTGCAGCTCCATCCCCGCCTTAGGCAGGGGAGAAAGGGACGTGAAGCTTCATCAGTCTTTCTGGGCAACTACAGTCTAGGCCTGCATGACTTGGATTATTCCACAGAGCTGTGGCTTTGTCCCTATCCCTGGCAAAGGAGAACATTGGGAGAAGTTTCATTGGTCCTTGGGGCAATGAGGGTAGCTTGAGCCTCCACAGCTTATAGCACCAACTACATGTTTGGCTTCTACTACATAACCAGAAAGGGAGAAAGGGCAGGAAGCCCTAAACTAAAGAGAAAAACTGCACCCAGAATAAATACTCTAGTAAGCCAGATGCCAAGACACCAATAACAAATTACAATCCACACCAAGAAACAGGAAGATATGGCCCAGTTAAAGGAACAAGATAAGCCTCTAGATGACATAAAGGAGTTGAGATAACTAATCATACATGTTCAGACAAATCTCCTTTAAAAATTCAATGAGATGGCTAAAGAAATTAAGGATATTAAGAAGACATTGGATAAGCACAAAAAAGAATTTGAAAGCATACATAGAAAAATAGCAGATCTTATGGGAATGAAAGGAGCAATAAATGAAATTAAAAATACACTGGAATCATATAATAACAGATTTGAGGAGGCAGAAGAAAGGATTGGTGAGCTTGAAGAAAGGGCCTCTGAAAGTGAACATACAAAAGAAAAGATTGGAAAAACTTGTACAAGGTCTCAGGGAACTAAAGGACAGCAAGAGATGTGCAAGCATACATGTCATGTGTGTCCCAGAAGGAGAAGAGAAGGGAAAAGGGGCAGAAGGAATATTTGAAGAAATAATGGTAAAAAATTTCCCAACACTATTGAAGGACATAGATATCCATGTCCAAGAAGCATGACATACTCCCATCTGAAAAAATCCTAATAGACCAACTCGAAGACACATACTAATCAGAATGTCAAATGCCAAAGACAAAGTGAGAATTCTGAGAGTAGCAAGAGAAAAGCAATGCATAATGTATAAGAGATACCCAGTAAGATTAAGTGCTGATTTCTCACCAGAAACCATGGAGGCAAGAAGACAGTGGTATGATATATTTAAGATACTGCAAGAGAAAAACTTCCAGCCAAGAATCTTATATCCAGCAAGACTGTCTTTCAAAAATGAGGGTGAGATTAGAATATTCACAGATAAACAGAAACTGAGAGAGTTTGTAACCAAGAGACTTGCTTTGCAGGAAATACTAAAGGGTGTGCTACAGCCTGAAAAGAAAAGACAGGAGAGAGAGACCTGGAAGAGAGTCTGGAAATGAAGATTATATCAATAAAAGTAAAAGTGTTATATAAAATATGACAGATGAAACCCAGATATTCAGGAATAAACTTAACCAATGATGTAAAGCACTTGTATTCAGAAAACTACAACTCATTGTTAAAAGAAATTTTAAAAAGACCTAAATAATTGGAAGAACTTTCCATGCTCATGGATTGAAAGACCAAATATTAAGATGTCAATTCTACTCAAATTGATATAGTCAATGTAATCCCAATAAAAATTCCACCAGCATGTTTTCAATAAATGGAAAACATGATTATCAAGTTAATTTGGAAGGGTAAGAATAGCCAGAAACATCTTAAAGAGGAAAAGCAAAGTTGGAAGACTCTCATTTTGGACTTTAAGTCATATTACCTAGCTACAGATGTAAAAACAGCTTGGTACTGGCATTAAGACAGACACATAGACCAATGGAACCGAATTGATGGTTAAAAAACAGACCCTCACATCTATGGTCAAGTGATTTTTGACTAGCCTTTCAAACCCATCCAGCTTGGGCAGAACAGTCCATTCAACAAATGGTGCTGAGAAAATTGGATATCCTTAGCAAAAGAAAGAAATAGGACCCATATCTCACACCCTATACAAAAATTAACTCATAATGAACCAAAGACCTAAATATAAAAGCAAGAACCATAAAGCTTCTGGAAGACAATGTAGGAAAATATCTTCTGGACCTGGTGGTGAGTGGTGGATTCTTGAAGGAGATGGGAGGAGGACTGAGATGGACATTGATATTCAATGTATGTAGAAGTTTTAATTAGCTTTACTGTAAAAGTGTGGAAATGTACAGAGTTCACACATTAGTGAGTAACAGCTAGTTTATAAATGGAGATGTGGCTGAATATGGTAGTCTAGGATCTAAATGTCAATTGACAGAAAGCTAGAGCATAATCTATGGACTGAAGAGCACAGTAAACCCAGAGGTGTATGAGAATAGTGGTTGATGGTACAGACGTAAGAGTGTCCTTTAAGAGCTAGAGCAGATGTACATCAATATTGCAGGGTGGCGAGAATGTGGAGAAGCATGGGAAAAATACAACTGGAGTGACCTATGAAGTGTGGTTAACAGTAATAATGGAATATTCTTGCATCTATGCCAAAGATGTACTGTGTTGATAATGGGGCAGTATGGAAAATGTGTGCCCAATGTATGCTGTGGAACTGGTAATAATTGGATGATTTTATCTCATAATCTGTAACAAATGTTCCACCATGATGTGGTGTGTTGATAGGGGGGTGTTTTTAGGAATTCTGCACATGTGCATGATTGTTTTGTAAGTTTACAGCTTCTGTCATAAAAATATATAATAGGGTGGATTGGGGGGAAAAGACACCAAATGTAACATAAGTACTATAATTAGTAACATTTTGACAATATTATTTTATAATTTGTAACAAATATCTCATGACAATGCAAGGTGTTGGTGGAGGGTTGATGTACGGGACCCCTGTATGATGTTATGAATGTTTGCTTTGTAAGTTCACTTTTACTATACAATTATTGTTTATGCATGTTCATGTATAAATGATATAAAAAATAATAATAGAGTGGGTTGGGGGGAAATACTTTGGTTAGTAGTAATATTTTGAGGATGCTCTTTAATCATTAGTTAAAAATGTTTCACAACAATGCAAGGTATTGGTGGTAGGGTGAGATATGAGAACCCTGTATCATGTTATGTATGTTTGTTTTGTAAGTTCACAACTATTACTATACACTTATTGTTCATGTATGTTCATGTATGAATGATATACTTCAATATATTTTTAAAAAGGAAAAAAAATCACTTGACTGTAGACGTGACGGTTGATTTCTAAGTTCTCAATTTGTTTCCAATGGGCAATCTGTCTGTCTTTATGCAGTACCATGCTGTTTTTACCATTGTAACTAAGAAATATGTTTTTGTTTTAAGATTTATTTATCCCCCCCATTCCCCCCACCCATTGTTTTGTACTTGCTGTCTGCTCTTTTTGTGTTCTTCTGTGTCTGCTTGTCTTCTCTTTAGGCAGCACCAGGAACTGATCATGGGTCCTTCTGGAGTGGAGAGAGGCGCTCAATCTCATGCCACCTCAGCTCCCTGGTCTGCTCTGTCTCTTACTGTCTTTCTTCTGTGTCTCATCATTTTGCTGTACCAGCTCTCTGTGTGGGCCAGCACTCCTGTGTGGGGCAGCTTGCCTTTCCCTAGGAGGCCCTGGGAATTGAACCCTGGACCTCCTATATGGTAGATGGGAACCCAATCACTTGAGTCACATCCACTTCCCTAAGTAATATGCTTTAAAGTCAGAAAGTGAGAGTCCTCCACTTTGTTCTTCCTTTTTTAAGACATATTTTGATATTCAGGGTGACTTACCCTTACAAATTAATTTGATTATTTGCTTATCAATTTCTGCAAAAAAGACTGTGGGGATTTTTATTGGGATTGCATTGAATCTGGAAATCAGTTTGGATTGAATTGACATCTTAACAATTTTAAGCCTTCTAATACATGTGCATAGAATGTCCTTCCATTTATTTAAGTCTTCTTTGGTTTCTTTTAGCAATGTTTTGTAGTTATCTGAACACAGGTCCTGTTTGTTCTTGGTTAAGATTATTCCTAAATATTTGATTGTTTTAGTCACTATTATAAATGGAATTTTTTTTCTGATTTCTTCCTCAGGTTGCACCTCAGTAGTGTATAGAAATGCTATTGAATTTTGTGTATTAATATCATATCCAGCCACTTTGGTGAACTCATCTATTAATCTAGTAGCTTTGTTGTGGATTTTTCAGGATTTTCTAGATATAGGATCATGTCATTAGTGAAAAGTGAAAATTTTACTTCTTCCTTTCCTATTTGGGTGTCTTTTGTTTTTGGTATAGCCTAATTGCTGTAGCTAGAACATCTAGCACAATATTGAATAATAATGGTGACAGTGGGCATTCTTGTCTTGTTCCTGATCTCAATGGGAAAGCTGTCAGTTTTTCACTGTTGAGTACAATGCTAGCTGTAGAGTTTTCATATATGCACTTTACCATATTGAGAAAGCTTCCATCTATTCCTACATTTTGGAGTGTTTTTATCAAGAAAGTGTGCTGTATTTTGTCAAATGCCTTTTCCTCATCAATAGAGAGGATCATGTGATTTTTTTCTTCTTTGATTTATCAACATGGTTTATTACATTAATTGATTTTCTTGAGTTGGACCACCCTTGCATACCTGGGATAAAACACACTTGATCATGTATATAAGTATTTTAATGTACTTTTGGATACAATTTGCAAGTGGATTTTTGCACCTATTTTCATTAGAGACATTGCTCTGTAATTTTCTTTTTTATAGAATCTTTATCTGGTTTTGGTATTAGGGTGGTAGCATTCTTTCCTGTTCAATTTTTTTTGGAAGAGCTTGAACAAGATCAGTATTAGCTCATCTTTGAATGATTGGTAGAATTCTCTTCTGAAGCCATCTGGTCCTGTGTGTTTCATCTTTGGGAGGTTTCTGCTAACTATTTCAATCTCTTCACTAGTGATTACTTTGTTAAGGTCCTCTATTTCTTCTAGGGTCAGTGTAGGTGGTTCGTGCATTTTTCTATCTTGTCTACATTTTCTACTTTTTTGGCATAAACTTGTTCATAGTATCCTCTTATTTCTGTGGGAACAGTATTATTGCCCCCCCCAATTTCTGATTTTATTTGTCCTAGATAAGGGTCTGTCAATTTTGTAGATCTTCTCAAAGAACCAACTTTTGGTTTTGTTGATTCTACTGTTTTGTGTGTGTGTGTTTTTCTCTATTTCTTCAGCTTGGTTTGGGATTAGTTTGCTGTTCTTTTTTCTATTTCCTCCAGGTGTGCAATTAGGTATTCAAGTTTAGCTCTTTCTTCTTTTTTAATGTAAGCATGGAGGGTTATAAATTTTCCTCTCAGCACTGCTGTTGCTGTGTTCTCATTTTCATTCATCTCAATTCTCTTGAAATTTCTTCTTTGACCCATTGATTATTTAAGAGTGTGTTGTTTACACTCCATATATTTCTGACTTTTCCCTTTATCCCTCCATTATTGGTTTCCAGCTTCTAACCATTATGATCAGAGAAAGTGTTTTGTATAATTTCAACCTCTTTAAATTTATTAAGATTTGTCTTGTGACCCAACTATGGTCTATTTGGAGAAGGATCCATAGCACTTGAAAAGAATATATATCCATCTGGTTTGGGGTGCAATGCTCTATAGATGTCTTTTAGGTCTAGTTCATTTATAATATTATTCAAGCTCTCTATCCTCTGCCCAGATGTTCTATCCAATACTGAGAGTGGTGTATTGAAGTCTCCAACTATTATTTTAGAGACATCAATTTCTCCCTTCAGCTTTGTCAGTGTGTGCCTGATGTATCTTGGGCACTGAGGATAGGTGCATAAATATTTAGAATAGTTATTTCTTCTTGGCAAATTGCCCCTTATTAATATATAATGGCCTTTTTCATCCCTTATAACTGTTTTACATTTAAAATCTATTTTGTATGATATTTGTATTGCTACTCCAGCTTTTTTGGGGGGCAGGGGGGTTACTATTTGCATGGAATATCTTTTTCCAACCTTTCACTTTTAACCTGGTTGTGTCCTTACATCTGAGGTGAGTCTCTAATAAAATATGAGCCATTTATATGTTGTCTTTTTATCCACCCTATCAGTTTTTGTCTTTTGATTGGGGAATTCAAGCCATTAACGTTAATGTTATTACTGTAAAGGCATTACTTACTTTATCCATTTTGACTGTTGTGTTTTTTTGTTCTCAAACCATACTATTGTCTATCATTTTACTCTTTAATTTACCCTTTCTAATATCTTCATTTCTATACTCTTCTCCACATCTCTTGCCCTTGTTATTTCCTTTCAGGCTGTAGCACTCCCTTTAGTGTCTCTTGGTAACATATCCTATCAGTTTTTGTTTGTCTATGAAGAATTTGACCTCCCCTTCATTTTTGAAGGATAGCTTTGCTGGATACAGGATTCCTGGCTGGCAGTTTTTCTCTTTCGGTACTTATATACATCATACCACTTTCTTCTCTCCTTCATGGTTTCTGTTGATAGGTTGGCACTTAATTTTATTAAGGTTTCCTTGCATGTGATGATTTGCTTTTCTCTTGCTGCTTTCAGAATCTTCTCTTTATATTTCTCATTCTGAATAGTAGGTGTTTCGAGATAGGTTTATTTGGGGTGCATTGTCCTCCTTGGATATTGATATTTATGTCTTTCATGAGGGTTGGGAAGTTTTTGGTCATTATTTCCTCAAATATTCTTTCTCTCCCTTTTCCATTTCTACTCCTCCTGGGACACCAATAATGTGTATGTTTTTGCATGTTGTGTTGTTATTCAATTCCCTGAGTCTCTGTTCTTTTTTTTTCCATTCTCTTCTCTTTCTGTTCTCTTTGGAATCACTAATTTTCTTCAAGCAATTCTGTATTTTTTTTTATCTCATCTATCATGTCTTTCATTCCCATAACATCTGTTACTTTTCTTTGCAGTCTTTCAAATTGTTCTTTAATCATATTCTCTTTCAATTCTTTAAATTCATTTAGGAGAGTTGTGTAATTATCAATGATTAATTGTCTTAAATCCTGTATCTCTTCAGGATATTTGATTTGTTCCTTTGGCTAGACCATCTCTTCCTGCTTCCTAGTAAGGCTTGTAATTTTTTGCTGAAGTCTAGGCATCTGAAAATATTGGTGAATTTACTCTGATGGCTCTTCTATGATATTTGGTTCAACTTATCCTAAGTATTTAAAATTTCCCATCTTAAGTTACCAAATTATGCCAGGGACTCATTAATGGGGCACAAATATTCTCCCAGAAATTATATAACATAAAGACCCAAGTGGAGTCTTTATCCATGCTATTTCCAGACCAGGTGGTGGATGGCATTTGGCTGAATTCACTGAAGAAAATCCTTCCTATTCCTTTGTAACAGCTGACAGGGCTGCTTCCCTCCCAGTCAGCTGCAATTAATATCATCCCCACTTAATATTGTGGGGGAGGGGCTCCCCTCCCAGATGCCATGGGGGCTTGGTAACTCATGTTTGTTGTTTAGGTTTCTTCATCTCTCTGTCCCTCACCTTCCTGGGAGTTGTGAAGCACTGTCCTGATCTACGGAGCCCCAAAGCAGATTTCCCAGGCAGCTTTTGGCTCTTCCTCTTGTTTTTGTGAGAGCTGAGCCTTGCCTACTTAATCTGACCCACTTTTGATTTTGACAGTGCATTTTCCCTGAATTAGTCATATTTTGACATCAGTAGTAAACAAGTACACAATAGCCAAAATGGATTGATGACCTGCTCTTTGTTAATGGACAAACAATATTTCTTTTTCATTGAGATACTGGAATTACTTCTCTAAAATGTTGTCTGCAACTATACATGTTTAAATTTTATCAAGGAAAAACTGTGTTTCTGCAATTGAATGATGAAAATAGTGGTGGAACATCCAAAAGCAGAGGATCAACATAACTTTCCATTGTCTTTGATCAAATGCTTTAGACCAATTTATAGGCAAACAGAGGAAGTCCAAGGATGAGCAAAGAGACATATATAATTACAGTGGGGAATACAGAGGAAGAAACTCAAAATCAAATAACTGTAGCCATTTTTCTCTACAGTAATCAGCATTTAGATTGGGCATTATGGAACATTCCTTCGCTAGAATAAATTGACATGGTAGACTCAGTTCTCAGAAGAACATAGCTTTTTATCCTAACTCTGACTATATTATCTGAGACAAATTATAAACATCAGATGAGGAAACTAAATTTCAGTGAGATTTAATAGAGATTCAAAAGTGAAGAATTTGATTCCATGTTCACTTTGTCTTTTATCATCTCTTCCATGTGTCTACCACTTATCAAAATATCTCCTCGCTGCTTCAGAGACTGAACCATGGGAATGCAGTTGAAAATCTCATGGTTTCAATTTCAAAATATTGCTGAGTGTTCTTGCCACTGCTAAAGAAATGTTAGGATAGATTCAAGAATATAAGGATTTAATATCCCATTCACATGTGCTTTCTGACTGTGGTTCTATCCACATTTATCCCTCTTCAAGTTGTTCTTTCCAACTGTGCATGTTCAAATACAAACTACCCTTCTAGGCTTAGCTCAAGAGCTTTCCCTTCCATGAAGCATTTCCAGACAAAGATAATCTCTTCCTCGATAAAAATTATGGCACTGTTATCTATATCACTTGTCATTGACTACTATAATTCTTGTTTATACTGAATATTTTTTGGTTTGTGCCTTATATTTTAAGTTCCCAAATGGCATTTACTGTATCTGAATCCCTTATCACTATTAATTAGCAAAGTGTCACCTCCTTAGTAAATAAATAAATGAATTAGAATATATGATTTTATCTGAGATATTGTATTAGCTCAAAAATTGATCAAATCATTTAGTTTTTTCTGAGGCTATGAGAATACATAACAAATAATAATGCTTGACACATAATACGTATACAAAAATATTTGAAGAATGGGAAAAGTATGTATACTTTGTACATGTCAGTTTTATGATACATAGCAGGATCCTAAAGTTGATCCTTGCATTTAATCAGATGTTTCAGTTGAATTTAAACAAGTATCCTTCTATATCACTGCTTAGTTTCTCTTCTTCCTGAGATAGTCTATTTATATTTTAAAGCTTTGATCTGAAGCTGATTGCTATTGTGACTTTCCCTCTAAAGGTCCAAGTTAAATCCATTTAATGAGTAATAGAATCGGACCGATAAATCTATTTCATTACAAATTTCAAAGAAATAAAAATGTCATACATTTTTTTCCTTTCTTAACCTGAGAACTTGAGTCAGCTTTTCAATTTCATTGTGAACGAAGTTTTAAAAATTCATATTTATCAACCTTACATTGAGGACTAGTTGTTGAAGCATCTCTAGGGGATATGGAACTGTATAGGAATACAAATTTTAAATGTTTAACTGTGAAAACTGAAACAATACTGTACCACATAAATGGAAAGTGTTGTTATTGAGAATTATATAAAAAATCAAGGGTGATATAAACCATTCATTAATTTTGTGTACCAAATGACATCTGATTTGTGTTCTCAATCAAAATGGCCTTCGCCAGAAAAGTGAATAATTAATTCTCAAACTCCCACAATAATACCACTGATATTTGACATTACTTTAAAAGTGTCATTCAAAGTGCTTTATAGCCACTGCAAGATATCCATAATTTCATTTACAACATAGAAATGCATAAGAAAGTAGCAGAAATAGTGTTTGGTATAAATAATTTTGAAAGCATTTTTATATGCAAGTGTTGTAAAAAGCCTTAAAAAAACAGTCACAAATGGAAGTTTCTTGGATTTTCACATTAATTCAGTACTTTAGTCAGAAAATTTATTAGTAATGTGTAGAAAAAGGATAATACAACAACTGTTTTTCATACTACAATTGGAAAACAAAACTATTATTATTTATATTAAATAACAGAATGAAAACTTTTTGAATATTTCTTTTCATTTCACAAAAGTTCATCTTGTTCACCATTATAAAAATTGAAATGCTAATGAAAACAATCTTTTGTTGCATTAAGAAGTGACTTGCCTTGTTCTTCTAATTACAGTCTTTCGTACCACCTGTTGGCAGTTTTCTCTCTCTCACAACAGCAAGTTAGAACTATATTCATATCCAGGCACAGGAACCTAAATATGCAGAGAACCAGGGCACAACCCAAGCCTCTGAGGAGTGCTGTGTAAAAAAACCACCCCCAGGAGGAAAAAAAAAAAAAAGAGTTCTTACCAGCCTTCCTATCATGGTTTCTCTGTTCTGCTCTCACTCAATCCAGTTTCAGGTGGCTGTACACCAAAAGCCAAAACAGACTTTTCTGAAATGACCCACATTTCTGGATTAACCCCATTAGTCACTCCAGGGTGAAAAACACTGACAGGGAAGAAAAGCCTCATGGGAAAAAAAGGAAAGTGTGAAACTGAACTACTATGAGATAGAGTGGGTTCCAGAACTGAAAAATATAAGGATAATGGGGCACTGAGTGAGGGAGAGAATTTAAACAAATCATAGGAGCTGGGAAGAAAAGTCTGCACACACATATACAAACAGAACAGATCAAGATCCCTGGAGATGAGTCAATTGTGCAAAAAGTGCAGTCTTAAAAATTGCACTGCATATACAGGGAAAGAATCAAATGAAGAGGAGCTTAGAAAATCTGAACAATTTAAACATGGGTTTTTATAAAATAAGCCCAAATGTCAAATGAGACCCTTAACAAAAAGCTAATCAACAATAAAACCCTAGACAAGAGGGAGAAATGGACCTTCAGAGTTAACTAATGAATATAATCAGATGCCTAGACATCAGCAAAACATTACAAGCCATAGTAAGAAATGGACAAATTGAAACTTCAGAGGAGACTCAGAAGTTGGAACAACTAATCAAAGATGTTCAAATCTAAATCAAATCAAGGACATGGAAGAAAATATGCATAAAAAATAAAGAATATTGAGAAGACAGTGTGTGAATATAAAGAATTTTAAAGTATAAAAAGAAACAAATTATGGGGATAAAAGGTACAATATGGAGTTTAAAAATACACCAGAGGCATAAAGCAGCAGATTTGAAAAGGCAGAAGAAAGAATCAGTTGGCTAAAGGTAAGGACAATCGAAACCACACAGTCAGAAGAAAAAATTGAGCAGTCTCAGGGATTTGAGTGACAGCACAAACATATGCAATATAACATTGCAAAAGGATAAGTAAAGGGGCAGAAAGAATATTTAAGGAAATAATGGCCAAATACTTCTCAACTCTATGAAAGACATAAATATACATGTCCAAGAAACTCAATGTACTAAAACAGAATGAATCCTAATAGATGTATTCTAAGACACACTAATCAGAATGTCAAGTGCCAAAGATAGAGAATTCTGGAAACAGCAAGAAATAAGTGATTAATTACATACAAGGGATCCTCAATAAAACTAAGTGCCATTTTTGCATCAGAAACCATGTAGGCAAGAAGGCAGTTGTATGAAATATTTAATGTACTGGAAGAGAAAAATACCTGACAAAAATTCTGTATCTGGCAAAACTGTCCTTCAAAACTGTGAAATAGTTTAAAATATTCACAGATGAAGAGAAACAGAAAGTTTGTCAATAAGAGACCTGCCCTACAAGAATTACCAAAGGGAATTCTGCAGGTTGAAAGGAAAACACAGGAAAGAGTGGCATGGAGTAGTGTGAAGATCATCAGTAAGGGTAAATGCAAAACCCAGTAGTAGTGTATATCCTCAATATACAACTCTTCTCCTTAATTAATACAAGAATAAGAATACAATTGAACAAGAAAAGGCATATTTCTTGATTATGGACAAGCAAAATATAATGTGGTAAAATAACAAAAAGAGGAGAAAGGGATATGGGAGCAGAGAACATGCATGCTATTGAAGCTAAGTTGGAATCTTTTCAATTTAAAAGGTTATAGATGTGGGTTGTCTAATGTAAACCAAGGGTAACCACACATGAAATATGTTTAAAATGTACAAAAACAGAAAGGTGTCAGATACATCACAAAAGATCAACTATACAGAGAGTAGGTTGCAATAAAGGTAAAGAGAGTTGAAAAAAAGATATTACATATAAAAACCAAAGGACAAAATGGCTGAAGAAAGTGCTGCCTTGAAATTAATAACACTAAATGTTAATGGATTAAACTCCCCAATCAAAAGACATGGATTGGCAGAATGGATAAAAAAAGCATGATCCAACTATATCATGTTTACACCAGACCCACCTTAAAATCAAAGACACACAGGTTGAAAGTAAAGGATTGGAAAAAGATATTACATGCAAAGAGTAACCAAAAAAGAGCACAGTAGCTATACAAATATCAGACAAAATAGACTTCAAGTAGGAAACTATATTACTAAAAGGGACAACCTACCAAGAAGAAGTAACCATAAATATTTAAGCACCTAATCATGATGCCACAAAACTGAAGGAAGAAATAGAAACATCTACAATAATACTTAGAGATTTCAAAACACCACTCATATCAATAGATAGAACATCTATAAAGAATAACAATAAGGAAATAGAAAATTTGAATAATATGATAAATATACTAGGCCTAAGAAACATTCTTCTCAAGTACACATGCATAATTCTCCAGGATAGACCACAAATTGGGTTACAAAACAAGTCTCAATAATTTGGTCTTTGACCAAAATGGAAGGAAGCTGAAAATCAATAAGAAGTGGAGAAATGGAAAATCCACAAATACATGGAAGTTAAATAACACTATCTTAAACAATCAGTGGATCAAAGAAGAAATTGCAAGGGAAATCAATAAATATCTTCAATGAAAATACAACATATCAAACTTACAGGATACAGGAAGGCATTGCTGAGAGGGAAATTTACAGCCCTAAATGCTTACATTAAAAAAGAAAGCACTAAAATCAAGTCCTAACTGCACACTTGGAGGGACTAGAAAAAGAAGAGCAAACCAACTGTGAAGCAAGCAGAAGAAAAAAAACAAAAAGAGCAGAAATAAATGAAATTGAGAATTAAAAAAACCTAAAGGTGGTTCTTTGAAAAGAGCAACAAAACTGACATACTCTTAGCTAGATGGAAAAAGATGCATATAAAATCATAAATAAGAGGGGGGATATTCCACTGAACCCAGATAAATAAATAGGAACATAAGAGGATACTATGGATGGGAGGAAAAAGATGGCGTCGGCTTAGGAGGGCGACTGCAAGCAGCTCCCAGATCACGGCAGAGAGTGGACAGGGTGCGGCACGGGTGTCTGCGCTGTGGGTGTGTGGAGTAAGAAGCTTGGGACATCTATCTGGACAGATCGATGGTGTGGACTGAACCATAGAGATTCGTGAGTTGTAAGCCTGCCTGTGGTGCTTAA
>JAQZBX010013827.1:0-39345 GCA_029593785.1 Cabassous unicinctus | reverse complement strand
CAGGGAGGCTCATCCCCGGGAGTCATGTCCCACATTGGGGGGAAGGTAATTCATTCAAATGCTGAGTTTGGCTTAGAGAGAGGCCACATTTGAGCAACAAGGAGGCTCTCAGGTGGTAACCCTTAGGCACCCCATAACAGTAGGCTAAGTTTCAATTGGAAGAGCAAATACTCATAAGGCTAGTCCTCAATAACAAGAACCAATCAGTGGGCCATCCTACCAAGAGGCATTTAAATGCAATTGGAAATTTAAAATTATTTGGTTTCTCCCTTTATGTATCACCAAGTTTAATTTGACTGAAAGCTGAAGTGAAATGAAATTATATTATATTTAAATTAACAGGAAGTTTCTTGTCTGAGCATAAACAAATATAAATAAAATTTTCCAAATTTTCAAGTTTGAAAAAATTAAAAAATGTAGAAAATTATTTAAGATTTTGCAAATTCTGAAGTATATTAAATTACTTAGATTTTTAATTGTAATATTAAAGTAGTCTATTATTAGGAGGTATATCTATTATGTGCTAGTTTTAAGCAAGTCAGAACGAAAGGAATCTGAGGAAAATTGAAAATAAATATTTTAGACGTTTTATGCCATGTAAAAATATAATATTGGAAGACTCTCTAGAGAGTAAAATCTCGTAGTGGCTTATTCTCTACTACTATTCCATGGTAACTTTTTTCTGACTATAGAACTATTTCTGCAGTGAGAGTCCACAAAAACCTCTGGATTTTTTAGAAAATCCAGGACAACCCGACAGCAGCTTTCCAGAATTCTGCTGTGAATCAGTCCTGATCACTACAGACCTTACCGGAAAGGAAGCACTGACTGTGAAATCATCCTCATGATTCCATCCATAGTATCCTTTACTGTAAACGTTTGAGGTGCATTATGTAAATCAGCGAAGTCTCGGGAAGGAAAAGACTAATCATCCTCTGTATTTAGAGCTAAGACCACATCGTGGGAAGAATGTTTGCCAGGAGTCCAAGGATTTCCATTCAGGTCTCAGGCTAGCTGGTAATTAACTCTGTGACTAGGGGAGAGATTTCTACCTCCCTGGGCTTCTTGGCAGGCATCATCCAGGACAAAGACTGGACCAGATGACCTGGGAGATTTCTTCTGGGGAACTTACCACATTCCAGCTGTAATTAAGGAAAAGTTTTTTTTTTTTTTTTTTTTTTTTACTAACGTGAATATTTATCACTATTTATAAAAGCAAAAATGCTAACCTTTCATGACAATTAGAAAATTCAAAAATTTGAAATGAAAACAAAATGACTTTGTAATAGTTGAGAGAAGAAATGTATGCCCCACATCCCCGCCTAAAAACACAGACAAATGCATCAAAAACAAGCAACAAACCAACAAAAAGCCCAACCACCTAGCTAATTGGGTTTCCCTTCCATCTTCTGTCTCCAGTAATCCTTCTTTAGTTTTCTCCAGGAATGTACGGTCTGCCCAGGGCTAACAAAGCAGTGCTCCATGCCTGGATGGCTCCTGTCCAGTGATCAAGGAAGAAATGCAATTAGCAGGTTGTAAACGGGTCGGAGCAGTGTGTCAGGGGATGGTTCTCACTCCCGCTGAGAACAAGGCAAGGCCCTGTGACCCTGAGTCTGCTTCTTTTAAAGTTCAAAAAGAGACTCAGTGAAGTGCTAAATAACAAACTTATCCTCGGTGCCTGAGAATGGATTTACGCCACAGGAAATTAAATCTGAGCTGTCGAGGGCTTGAGTTCATCCTCATTTTTTAAAATCCAGTTTCTTACCCCATAACCCAAGGCCTATTTTCATTGAACCACTCGCTTCTTTATTTGTACTTATGGAAGATCTATTTCCTTAAGCCACTGCAACATTCGGTGAAAAAAAGATGAGTATTGTGGACATAACAAATTTTGCTTATTCTTTTTTTTTGTTTCTGAAGAAAAGCAAAACAACAACAAACTTAAGATTGACTACTTGGTAAGAGAAGAGCTAGATATATGGCAGCACATTGTGAGCTACTTTATGGTAGAAAATCTCCTTAGAGTAATGTGAAGTTTAATAGTTAGGCACAGTACATTTTCATTACAAAAATAAGTCATCAATCCTATAATTTTTACTTCAGAAATGCAAAGGTAAAGCCAATAAAGATGAGCATTAAACTCTGTGCTGTATAGATTTTACATCATAATTTATAAGTTTGCTTAGAAAAACATTTATTCTTGATAGTGGAGACACCTGGCTGTGATTTCCCAAATCTGTTGGGCAAGAACTGTTAAAAAGGAGGAAGAGGTGGAGGAGAAGAAAGATTGTGAAAGACTCTTCCTGTACCAATAATTCAAGAAGAATTTGAACTGTTGTTATCCAAATGTAAAGCAAATAAATAACATATGGTTCTAAGTGCAATTATGCCCTTATACAAAAACCCAATAAATTTTTCCTTGATTTTTAATTAGACATGCCCTCCGGAAAGCATTTGTTACTATTGAAGACATTTTCCTTGCTTTCCATTTTATCACCCTGCCTTATTTTTTTTTTTCCAATTTGTCTCACCCTTCCCATAAGTTGCTTTCCCTATCCTTCCTCCTCCTCCTCCCACCTCTGCTGGAATTTGAAGTCAGGCCCTAGCCTCCAGCATTCCCAAGGGCACTTGATATGGAAGGAATGTAGGGACAGGTGGGAGAAGGCAAGAGCGCCAGGCTGCAGACCAAGGGGGAAAGAGACAGGCAGAGATTGAGAGCCACAGAAAGAAGAGTCAGAGCAACAGATTTCGCTGTTTCTAGGCAGCTCGCCTATTCCTATTCCAGTGCCTCCTTTATAAATTTTAAATTTCTTTTAAATTTCTTTCTTTAAAGATACTTAGATTACATAAATGTTACATAAAAAATATAGAGGATTCCCATATGCCCTGCTCTCTACCCCTCCCACACTTTCCCACATTAACAGCGTCCTTCATTAGTGTGGCATATTTGCTATAATTGGAGAACACATCTTGGAGCATTGCCACTAAGCATGGATTATAGTATACATTGTATTTACACTCTCTCCTGCACAAGTTTGTAAGTTATGACAAGATATATAATGGCCTGTATCTGTCACTGCAATGCCATTCAAGACGATTTCCAAGTCCTGAAAATGATCCCAAATTACTCCTATTTTTCCCTCTTCTTCCCCTCAGAACTTCCAGTGGCCACTGCTTCCACATCAATGATAAAAGTTCTTCCATTGCTAGAATCACAATAAGTCTATAGTAGAATAACAGTAAGTCTCCTCTAGTCTTTGTTCATTTCCCAGTCCTGAAGATTCTGTTATGGTGATGCCCACTCCACTGCTAATTGAGAGAGGGTTTAGATCCCATGGGGCAGATGGATGGGACTATCTTGCTATCAGCTGCAGACTCTCTGTGTTCCTTGAGATGATGGTTGTCCATCATCATCTCCTTGTTAGTTGTACTGGGTCAGTCCAATGAACTGAAGAGTAGGTGTTGCAACTCTGTTGAGACTCAGGGCCTGACTAGCACATGGAAAGCCCAAAGATTTAAGTCTCCTGTACGTATACTTATCAACTCTAGTACTAACTACAGTTTCAAATTAAAGGGGCAGAAGAGGCACGTGTAGGGAAACCACAACTAAGTCCAACTCTGTCACACTGTGGAGCACCAACCCCAAAGTAGGGCCCACTGGCAGGGCATCAAACTCATGAGCTGTCTGCCCTGCTTATAGTGTCTGGATGTCTCCAGAGCCCTCAGGGGCCCTGTGGAGACATGCATAAGTGTTATCTCTGGAATGATCTCCTGACTTACCTTGAAGTTGCTTAGCCATATAAACTCATTTGTCTTTACCCTTTCCCCCTTTTGGTCAAGGTCTTTTTCCAGTTGCAATGCCAGGTGGTGCTTGGTTCCAGTGCCTCTTGATGTGACCTGTATTTCCCTACAATTCTAAAAGATTACTTAGATCTCTCCAATAGCCCTCTTCTTTCCCCATCTATTTTATTTAATTTTAATTTTAGGAAAGTTAATTTCAACCAAATCAACCCTGATTTGTAGCTGTTTATCAGTGTATATTACTTCTACCACCATGTTTTCAACCCTAAGGGGCAGATGATCTATGTTTCCCATTTTATACCATTCCTGCATGGGCCAGAGTTACTCTTTTTTTTTTTCAGAAGGTACTGGGGATTGAACCCAGGACCTCATACATGGGAAGCAGATGCTCAAACCACTGCTACACCCACTCCCCCAGAGTTACTCTTGAAGGCCAGATTTGATTCTTAGCTCAGCAGCTTGGCTGACTCAGCAAGTTA
Organism: Cabassous unicinctus; assembly: GCA_029593785.1. Taxonomy (NCBI): domain Eukaryota; kingdom Metazoa; phylum Chordata; class Mammalia; order Cingulata; family Chlamyphoridae; genus Cabassous; species Cabassous unicinctus. The sequence continues at coordinate 35,065 of JAQZBX010013827.1, read as the reverse complement.
CTTAACTTCCAACTGGTTCCCACAACTGGAAAAGGTCAAAGATAATACCTGTCGAGTACTGTGAGGATGAAGTAACATATAGTGAGTACTCAAAAGTGGGAGTTATTTTCTGCATGAATAGGTATAAATAGGCATTTAATTTAATCAAAATGGCCAACTGCAGAAAATAGTTGATACAAATCATGAAAGAATACTCCCTTCTGTTGCTTCAGTCAGTCAAATTAATATAGTATATTCCTATTCTTTAAAGCATAGACTACCACTTATTTTGAAAACATATATTTTGAATTTTCAGTAAATAGCCTCAAATACTTGCTACAGTTTTGAGCATCCAGAAAAAGGCAAATAAATAGGTATGAATTGATAGACAATTGCCATTCTTCAGGTGAAACTGGATCAGCAATGCAGCAACTGGGTTTAGGGAAGCAGAAGGAAATTAACTTTCATTTTATTGAGCATTTTTATGTGCCATATAATTGTTAAACTGCATCATCTTCTTATTTTTTTAAAGATTTATTTATTTCTCCCCCTCCCCCCTCCTGTTGTTTTGCGCTCACTGTTCTCTGTGTGTTCTTCTGTGTCTGCTTGTCTTCTCCTTAGGCAGCACCAGGAACCGATCCTGGGACCTTCCGGAGTGGGAGAGAGGCGCTCCATCTCTTGCACCACCTCAGCTCCCTAGTATGCTGTGTCTCTTTGTTGTGTCATCTTGCTGCACCAGCACTCCTGTGGGGGCCTGCTCTCCTGTGCAGGCCAGCACTCCTGCATGGCCCAGCACTCTGCGTGGGCCAGCACTCCGCATGGGCCAACTTTCCGCTCAGGCCAGCTTGCTGTGCAGGCCAGCTTTTCACCTGCCTTTCACCAGGAGGCCCTGGGAATTGAAACCTGGACCTCCTATGTGGTAGACGGGACCTAAATAGCTTGAGCCACATCTGTTTCCCTGCATCATCTTTTTGTTAAAAGTAAAAAAATCAAGTCTCAGAGAGCTTTCCAAACATGGGCAACAGACTTTGAACTCCAACTGGTCCGACTTTAGAACTCATACTTTTCCCTATATTCCATGCTAAGTGTGCTAATTGATCCCAAGTGGGCCCAGGACACTGGAAGTCTGTTGAACTTGGGGGGAAATAATAGAGGAAGACCTTGAAATGTTTATATGGACTCTAACTTTTTCAGAAATTTCAAAGATACTTTGGGTTGAATGAGCAGTTTAGCCTGGATGAATATTTTCTAATGCTTCATGAAACCTACTAAAGCTCTTTTCTTGGATTTCAGAGTGTGTTAGGGTTCTCTTAGGGAAACAGAACTGTCAGGAGATATCTGTAAATATTATGAGATTTATATAAAAATTGTCTCAGGCGACAGTAGGGATGAGAGATCCAAATTCTGTAGGGCAGGCCACAAGCTGGAAACTCTGATGAAGGTTTTGGATGAATTCCCCAAGAGAAGCTGGCTGGCTGAAGTAGAGATGGAAATTCTCTCTTCTGAATGCTGAAATTATCACTTCTCCTTTTAAAGCCATAAGCTGATTGGATGAGACATCTCTCATGGTTGAAGCCAATCTCCTCAATTGATTGTAGATGTAATCAGTCATAGATGCAATCAACTTACTGATGATTAAAGTCTACGAAATATTCTCACAGTAACAATCAGATCAGTGCTTGCTTGAACAAACAACTGGATACCATCACCTGGCCAAGTTGACACATGACCTTAGCCATAACACAGAGTATATTTAATTGACTTAAATCATTATTTTTGGAGTTAGAAGGAACTTGTTCACTCCTTTCTCTGTGTTCCCCCCTGAGTATTAGAACTTCTGCTTCTTTCCCCCATAGGGGGTACAGCAAAAAACACAGCCTACTACCTCCTCCATGCCCTGGTAATTCCTTAAGAGGCCAAGTCTACCATGCTTCTGTTCTCCATTCTGCCTATGGTAACAGGGCCGCAAGGAAAGCATGGCCTTACGGTTTGTTTGTTTTTTTTTGTTTCAGCTTCTCCATCTGTACCTAGTATGTATATTAATCTAAGCTACCTGGGAGGAGTATCCTGTACTCGCATGCCCACAGACTGAGAAAAGTGAATTAAAATCATCCAACACTATTTACATTTTATTGATTTCTTTGAATTTCCTTTAGGTTTTGGTGTTTTTGTTTCTGTTTTACATTTTGATGCTTTGTTCTTTGGTTCATAAAAGTCCCAGGTAGTTTCATGCTCGCTATAGAATGAACCCATCATTATTATATCGTGACATTTTTTTGGAACTTTTGCCTTCAGTTCAACACTATTAAATATTAGGAGCATACATTTTAATTCTCATATGCCAAGTATGTGTTTGTCTATGCTTCATTTCAAATATTTTAAAATTATTTTTATAGATTTATCTTTGTGGTAGTTTGAATCTTTTGTGGACCCCAGAAAATTGTGATCTTAAATTGGCCTATTCCTATTGGTGTGAACCTACTGTGAACCTTTTATTAGATTAGATTCAATTAAGGACCATTTGATTAGATTACTCCAGTAAGGAATGGCCCAGGGTGGGTCTTAATCCTCTTACTGGAGTCCTTTATAAATGGAATGTACGTACATAGAAAGGCTGCAGAGACAGAGAGAAATACATAGAAGGTGAGAGAGAAGGCCCCAGGAGCAGAAGCAGAAATCAAAAGAACACAGAAGCTGAGAGGAGCCACTGAAGTCAAAAGTTGAATGCAGTAAGGCCCAGAGGAGAGGAGAAAGATGAGCAGATGCTGCCATATGCCTGATAGCCAACAGCTGCAGCCCAGGGAGGTAGCACCCAATGATAATGTCTTCATTTGGACACTTTCATGGCCTGGGAACTGTAAGCTTATGAGTTAATAAATCCCCATTGTAAAAGCCAACCCATTTCTGGTATATTGCCTTGGCAGCCTTCAGCAAACTAAAACAATCTCTTATTCAGCATGTGGATATTTTAAGAAAAAGCCCCAAATGAGAGATTTTTTCTTTTAATAGATAATTTACCCTAATTTTAAAATTGTTATATTAGATATAGTTTTCTGCCTTCTTCTTTTGATGTTTTCAACTTTTAATCTTCTCTTGCTATTTCCTTTTATTAAATGTTAATTTTTATCTGCATGGTTTTTGTTTTCTTTTATCCATTCAACCAATTATGAAATGTATTGTCTGTTTTCAATTCAACTAAAGAATGCATGTGGGGGTGCCATATAGGAATCCCCTTATATTTTATATGTAACATTTATGTAATCTAAAGCTTCTTTAAAAATAAAATTAAATAAAATATGTATAATTTTAATATTTATTTAAATTTTTATCTATTGTCTATAATTTCACAAGTGAAATAGTCTGCATTGATGTTCCTTTGAGAAATCAGAAATTCGTTTCCTGTTACTCTCCCTTTCCTTCCTCAATTTTTACTTACATTCTGAAATTTTTCTGTGTTTTTTACCTCACCAAATTAATAGATATACATATATTTGCAGTATATATATATTCCTTTAAGGATTATAAATATGGAATCATTTCTTTTAAATCTAATTGATGTGGCTATTTTAGAATAAATTATGTGTTGTAGGACATAGTTTGGACTTGTTTGACTTTCAAAATCTAACTGTTCATTTGCCTCATCAGTTCTGAAAATTCTCAGCTATTATGTGATTGAATATTACCTCTATGTCATTTTCTCTGTTGTTTTCTTCCAAAACTCCTATTAGACAGTTGTTGAATAATTGTATTCTACCCTCCATGTTGCTTATCCTTTCTTTCATATAGTGGATCTCTTCCTCTGTCTGTAATGCATTCCATGTCATTTTTTCAGAATTTCTGGTTCACTTTTTCTGTCTTCAGTTATGTCTAATCTACTCTTACCTCATCTATTAAGTCTTTAATTTCAATGTTTATATTTTCATTCTAGAAATTCTACCTTTTTTAAAAATTCTGCTTTTAAAAAAATTCAAAATTATTCTTTTATTACTTAAAAAAAAAAATTTTAAACATACTTTTATGGTCCTTAATTGAGGGTTTATCACGGGAAGTTTTTGTGTTATAATCTAGCTCTTTGTTGTATTTCTTGATTATTGCCCATAATAATTTATTTTCATTGTGTTTTATTGTTAAGATTTAGTTTTTATTTATTTATTTCTTCCCACCCCCTTGTTGTTTGCACTTGCTGTGTCTGTTCATCTTCTCTGTTTCTTAAGGAGGCACCGGAAACCAAACCCAGGACCTCCGATGTGGGAGGGAGGCGCCTACTCGCTTAAGCCACCTCCGTTCCATTCCCTGCTTTGTTGTATCTCTCGTTGTGTTGTTCCTCTTGTATCTCTTGTTGCATCATCTTATTGTGTCAGCTTGCCTCGCCTGCCTGTTGCACCAGCTTGCTGTCTTATTTAAGAGGCACTGGGAACCAAACCACAGAACTCCCATGTACTAGGTGGGAGCTCAATCGCTTGGGCCACATCCACTTCCCTTAGTTGTATTTTTAAATTCATCTCCGTTGTGGCTTTTTTGAAGGACATGCTGAACTTGGGTTGAGAGAGATTTTTCATTTTTTTTTTCTGTTGAGGATTTCAGGTGTATCACATAGTTAATCTCATATTTTTATTTTTATTTCTTGGGCTACATAGTAGTGTAAATTTGAACTCCAATCCCATATGAGGACTGGTCAGTATTTACTAATTTTCACAAATTCAGGCAGACAGAGAAAAGTTATTTGTTTCCCCCTTTTCCAGTGGGTGGATTTTATGTAGCCTATTCTTCACTGAATTTGCTGCAGTTTTGGGGATGGGGGTGTGCTTCTGTACTAACTTCTCTCTGCAAGCCATATCTCCTGCTCTCATGTGGATGTTATATCCAAACTCTTCAGCCACTGTGATTGAGAATATTCCTTCTCTACTCTTGAAAATCCTGCAGCATCTTTTCATCAATTTGCCTCTCTATTTCAATTATTTCTAAAATTTTGGTTCATTTGAGATTTGTGAGTTTGTCTATATCTTTAATATTTCAGATACTCTGAAGCATTTTCTTCTGTTTACATGCATTTCAATTCTCCAAATATTTTATCATTATTATTTATTCATCATCACTATCATCTTTTTCCAAATTTCTTCATCCCTGGATATTACAGATTTTTCTCAAGCAAATATTTCATGCCACTGATTTGGTTTTCCATAATATCTGTTTATATCAGTTTCTAATTAGGTTTTAAATTCTCAGTGTTATTACCTCCTAATTTCTTTTTTTAATTATTGCATTGTATGAAGTCCACATTTTTGTTAAGTTTCCTTGAAAATAGGTAGTTTTCATCTGCTATGAGGAATGAATCTTCTAAAATATTTTCCATGTTGCATTCATAATGTTCTTTCATTTATTCATTCATGTTCTGTATTATTTTTGCTCACATCACAAACTTATTTATTTCTGTCTTCCCAAAGTCACCCTTTTGGATGATCATATTTTATGTGGGTCTGCTAGTTGTTTAAAAAGAAAATGAATGGAATTTCCTTGACAGTCTTTCTTGTTTTACTGGGAACTGTTGTTGTTGACATTACTTATTCTCTAATTATCCAGTTGCATGAGGGTGATAGAGAGGAAGCCAAGACTGTATGCAGTGAGCACTGTGCAGTTACTCCTCAAAATTTTTATAACACTGCATCTGGTTCCACTGGGCTGGGGATTTTCCTGTCCCTGGGAGAGTTAACCTTCCGATGTCAGTTAGCTCCTTATCTTTAGGATGAGCTAGCTACCCTCATATAAATCAAGTTTAGAGGTTTGTCCTTCAGCTCATGGGCTTTCTGTTTTATTGCTCAACATGTATTTTTCTCCATATGTTTCATTCTGCCATGCTCTAAATCTTACTCTTCCTTATCAGTTTGATCAGAAAAAAAGGAGGCTATAGTTTTATGGAACACTTTCTCCTCAGTCCCACTACCTTTTCAAGTATGCAAGGGGAAATGGGTCTCCTTTGTGCTATTTCTTGCTCCTTTTGCAATCCACCCACATTTCCAGTTGGTGCCTTTCCAAGCGTGGTTTGAACCACTGGGTGTTTCTTCTATCCGTTCACTGCCCTGTGCTCACAAGCTAGAGAACTGGGCATCAGCACCCAGTGTCCACTTTCAGTTTGGTCTAAATTATATTTCATATGACAAATATTCTTCAGAGATTTTTTTAAAATTTATCCCGCCTCCCCTCAATGATTGGTTTTGTCTGTGTGCTCATTGTTTGCTCTCCCTCTCCAGGAGGCACCGGGAACTGAACCTGGGACCTCCCATGTGGTAAGCTGGTGGCCACCTGGTTGAGACACATCTGTTTCCCCTTCAGAGATTTTTAATATTATAGAGACATTTCTTATTTTCACCATCGATGAAGTTTTCTTCTCCAGTTACCTCTTTTTCCTTATCTTTGTGTACATTTTTGAAGTGTATTATTTTCAAGATGCACTTCTGATGTCATAATTCAGGAAACTAGAATCATATTTTATTGATATTAGAGGAAACTGATCTTTTAAAGGATCCACCATTAATTATGTGAGGCCACACATTCTTGTCACTTTGGGCAAATCTCTCAACCTTTCTAAGCTTAATGTCCTCAGCTGTAAAAGGGAGATAATTCCTCTTTGGGTGGCTGAGTAATAAATACTTACTTAATTGACATATTGATGGCATGTTAATGAAATACTACTACTAGTAATGAAATACTAGTAGTAGTATTTCAAAAATTGGGATTTTTTTATTTGTAGTCTTCTTTTAAAATAAGGCACTATTTTGAAGAGGCAGAAAGAGAAGCACAACTTTGTTTTAACTAGCCATTCTTACCACCTGAGAGGGTTCAGTGATCCCTGGAAAATTCTACCCAACGTGAAAATCTATGAAAGTAATATAATGAATCTGAAATAAAAACTATCTCCAACTTAAGGATGTTGACACAGCTCAGTGATTATAGCATTTCAATCAGACTCAAACAACGTTAGGGGGAAAAACCCTACAAAGTATACAAAGCTAAAAAAAAAAAAAGTTTTGACTCGTTTGCCCTATTATGGAAAATTTACAAAGCAAACATATCAGTCAAGAATACAACCAAAATTAAAAAAAAAAAAGAAGATCAATAATGTATGTGTTCTATTGGCAGTGTCAAATACAGAACACATAGCCATTTTAGGTAACATGAGTAAGAAAAATTCCATTTTCTGATGTGTTGAGCTTATATCATTAATCTTTGCCATCTGCCACCAATAATGATTTACATTCACTACAAAAGCAAAATGCTATAGACTGGTTTCTCTTTTAAATCAAGTTTCAATGCATCTGGAGATAGGAATAATGAAATTAAATGTTAAGTGACAGATAATAATTGCTTAATTATTTCTGAATATATTCTTTACTATGTAACCCAATCGCAGTATTCAGTGACTAAAAAGTATGTCACATATACATTAGAGCCCCAATTGCCATGCCTTGGAGCTTCCCTTGTAGGAATTCCAGTTTTTCTCAGGGATCCCTTACTTGACACAGCTCTGTGCTCAACAATCAGTCCTTCTCCTTTTCTATGCCTGCTGAACAGAAATCCACAGTGCCCCTTCTCCTACTCCCTCCCAAATAGCAGACTGCTCAGCCACTGTTTTTTGGAGGCCCCCTCTCCTCTGTCTTCTGGAGTCACAGAAGATTCCTGTGGCTTCTGTTGCTATTGCCTCCTGGAGGTGGAGTTGAGGGCCAAGTATTGACAACCGTGTAGACCTGGTCCTGTTGGCTTCAGGTACGTGCTGAGGCTCACTGCCATTGAAATTGGTTGAGACTGCTAAAATAAAGGTTTGGCTGCCACTGACTCACCAGCCTCTGCTGACTGAGATGGTTCCTCAGCGCAAGGGAGGACGTGACTTCCTGTAACACACACACATACAAATTTGGGCCCTGGGTTTGGTGGACATTTATATTCACTCACAAGCCGTTCCTACCCCGACCCTCCAAAAATGCACCAAGATTCCAGGCTGGCTGAATTGGGTGGGAAATTACTATCTGTCATCATGGTAGAAGAAACAACATTCTTCATTTCACACTCTCATTCCCATTAACCTTCCCTGACATCTCTCCTTTATTAGAGTTTCCCTCATCTCACTGTAAATATTTATTGAGTGCTTTCTATGTTCAAGGCACTGTCCCAAACAATGGGACATAAAACAGAAATAGTCCACTATTTGTTTTAAACATATGAACCTTAAAGAGAAGGCATGATTCCCTCCAAATCCTGTTCTCTTGGGTGGCTCTTCTCCCCCCACCTATATTTATGTATCAAATAGCTGTGCAGGATCAACCAGGTAGAATCTAAGCTCAATTCGTATGTTGTGTGAGGGACCATACACCTCCCAACTGTCTACAGTCTTAACCCTAGCTTCTTACTCAGGAAAAATCCATACTAAGGTCAGGGCAGTTGGTGCAATCTACCCTGAGGTCAGGCAATAACTGTATATATTATCTATGGTTGTTCTGCTTTTTATTATTACGAAGCATCAGCACTTCTAAATAATAACAGTGGTAAAATACTCTTCCAGATAAAAAAATATTTTGTTGGTCTAAATTGGAGTCAGCAAACTTTTTTTCTGTAAAGGGCCTGATAGTAACTATTTTTGGCTTTGTGGGGCATAAGATCTTTGTCACAACTATTCAACTCTGCCATGGTAGAGTGAAAGCAGCCATATGCAGTATGTAAATGAATAGGAATGGCTGTGTTTCAATAAAACTTTATTTACAAAATAGACATCAGGAAAAATTTGGCCTCTGGGCAATGGTTTGTGGAATCCTAGCCTGTTTTAAATAATTGCTGGCGTTACTGTTGAGTTTTAATAATATCTATAAGCATCACATTTTTACTGGTTATCTTTTAATAGCATTGTCTTCTACATGCAAATTTATTTGAGTTATGCAAACTCCCAGTTATACAGATGCCCTAATGCCCGACACAAATGACTCAGCTACATGGATTAATTTTGAGAGTAATTTCTTAACAGTTAGGAATCACTTGAGGTGTTTCTACCTCAAACCCCTGTGGTATCACATATTTCTGTGTCAATGCAGTAGATTTAAAATAAACAATGATAACACAGTGACTATAAAGATGAAGAAACAGAAGCCGGGTTGCTTTAGTTTTATCGTTTTATGTCAGGGTTGGTGTATTAGGCAGCCAAAAGGGGTGCTGATGCAAAGTATCAGAAATCGACTGGCTTTTATAAAGTGCATTTATTTGGAGTTACAAGGCCCTAAAGAGTCCAACCCAAGATGCCATAAGAGGTACTTTCTCACACAAAGTCTGTTGCCGGGGACGTCTGCGAGGGTTCAGCCTTCCTCATCCCTCTTGAGGCTCCGTGGGTTCAGCTTCTTCTGATCTCAGTTGTAGGCTGGCATAGGGCTTGTCTCTCTTCTAGGGGCTTCTTTCTTCCTGAAGATGCTCTGGTCTCTTCACAAGGTCAGCTGTAAACTATCAGGTGAATGGCTCAACTCTCTTCCGGTGCCTCTGCCATGTCTATGGAGCTGTCTCACTTCCTCTGTGTATCTTCTCTCTGTGTATCTACTTCCATGTGAGAGTCTGTGTTATCAGCCCACAGAGCGGACTGGGACTCAACGCTGAGTCTCACTCTAATGACGTGGTTGAATCAAAGCCCTAATCTCGATTTAATAAAGTAAAAGTGAAACCTCTGAATTTATTACAAAGGGATATCACGCCCAGAAGAACAGACCGGTTTACAAACATAGTCAACAGCTCTTTTAGGAATTCATAAATAATATCAAACTGCCACAGGTAGCAAACTATGGCTTGTGGGCCGACTCTGGCCTGTTGCCTGTAGTAGAGCTGGAGAGTATTTTTAAGTATTCAAAAAAAATCAAGAAGAAGTATAATATTTTGCAACATGTGCAAATTATATGAAATTTAAATTTCAGTATCTACAAATAAAATTTCATTAGAATGTAGCTACTTATTTGTTTGCATATTGTCTTTGGCTGCTTTTGTGTTATAGCAGCCAAATTTGAGTAGTTGTGACAAAAATTGTGAGGTCTGCAAAGCCTAAAATATTTATTATCTGGCTTTTTGCAGAAAATATTTGCCAATCTCTCTTCTATTTGACCAATTGGAGTTTTGTTTGTAATTAAAAGTTAAGGCAGCAAGGGAGTAGGGGAACTGTGAAGTATAACATTTTTGTTTGGTAAGTGTAAATTACAGCTCATAAATGAAATATTTTTCTAAATTTGAATAATATCTTGAAAATGGAAATTTATTCTGCTCTTTTACTTGTTTTAAAACTAAAGAAGGAATAGCACTAGCAAATTAATACTATTAAACACTCTGAAAGAAAATTGTAGTCCTAGCTTTTTAATCTTGAAGGGAAATCTAATTCCACTTGCTCATTTTATAGTTGTGGGAGCAAAGGTCCAGGCTTTCCAAGGTGACCCTTTGTGAAAAACCTGGGAGGCCAAACATGAGCTCAATACTCTTCCCTCTAAAGAGGCTTGAGAACTTTTTAGAAAAAAATTCTTATTTTAGGTTTTTAATCTACGCGTTGTAGAATATACAACTTCTGTTATCATAGTATGCAAAACATAGATGTGGAAATGTCTCCACCAAAAATGAATAAATAAATAAGGCCTAGGAAAGGAACTCAGTTCTTTGCTAGAAATGATGTTAGGAACTTGACAGGAAAAGTTTATACGGGAAGCCAATACCCTTTTTTTTTTTTAAGGAGGTAACAGTGATTGAACCCTGGACCTTGTACATGGGAAGCAGGCCCTCAACCACTGGGCTACACCTACTCCCCAGGAAGCCAATACTTCTAATGATTATGAAGTGCTTTATCCTCTCCATCTGTCTGTCCCCCAGGTTGCCTTGTAAGGAAATAAAATATATTTGGAATAAACTGAGAAATGCTTCTGATTCAAGGAATAATCAGGCATCAAGCATTTTCAATAAAACACAGTGATTTAAGCTCTATTCCAAGAGGATAAAAATATTTGTGAAAGAAAAATGTAATTTTCATTACTAAAATCAAAGGACTTGCTTAGCAGAAAGATTAGTTTTCCTAAAAGAAGGTATATTTTTAAGTGGAGGAAAAGTTTCTCTGCAGAGTTCCCAACTTCAGTAAGTCATTCACTGATTTTTTACAAATGAAAAACATACACTGTTATCTGGGGTCTGTGGCCAGACAAGCTTGTTTACAAAGACTTCAGAGCATTTAAAAATGCTGATGATTATCATGTACATAGGCTTATGTAGTAGGCAGGAGGGTGAGGAGAGGCATTTCCTTATAAAACCTACCAGAAGCAATCTTGAAAGCATAGCTAAGATTTTTCAGATAAGGAAGAAGCACATGGTGCCTTTTTTAGAAGGGTTAGGGTGACCCTGATTTAGAGTAGGTTTTTTTTTTTTTTTTTCTGTACAAATGTCAGGAGCCATGTGGCATTTTGAATCCATTAACAGAGATGGGCAAGGTGTACTTTAGAGAGCTACAATAACTGGCTGATTTACCTGTTCATGTGCTCTCACACTCTAGCAACATAGCAACATTTTAGATTCTTGGCCTATAAAATCTCAGCTACTGGAATTTTGGCCTCAAGTTTGTACTGTTTCTCTCTGTAATCCCTGTACGGATGGCATAAATTAGGAGGATTAATCATAATTATGGGCTGCTTTAAAGTATATTAATTAAATATGCAATAATAGCTTAATAAATTATTTTTTTTTTCCTCTTGGAAATAACACATTGTTGTTTTGGCTTTTGTTTCTTTGTTTTGTTTTTTTTTTAACTGGATGTATTTAGCCTCCTATTTTCATGAATGATTTCCAGTTATTAGCATGTAAAAAAATCAATGGGGTTTCACACAAAAAGGGATTTTAAAGAAAACAGAATACTAATTCTCACAGTTGACAAAATGGAGATTTAGAAAATTGTGATGATGTTCTAATACCACTTGATAAGTAGTGTCAAAGCAAGGACTTGAATCCATGTCTGATTATTCTTCATCTTATTTTTTCTGATATGCCATGCAAAATATCAAAATTCAGACAGCCACGTAATATGTCAATGATCTTTGTAAGTACAAGAAGAAAATGATTAGGAGGAGTCAAGTTACCATTTTGTCTTGGGAGGCCAACTGGTCACTCAGACAGAGCTTTGGCAAAAGGAAAAGCCATCTGGCTGGCATCAGACCAGTCCATATCATATCTTTGCACAAATGTCTGATCATCACTTATTACAAAACACGTTTTTCTCTGTTTGTTTACATTTTATTTGTGGTCAGCATGTTTACAATATTTAGGGGTTTTTCTCAATTTGTTTATACTCCATGGTCAATCTGTTTACAGTGTTTTCTGGGGATTCGAGATCATTGATATCACTTCAGTACACAGCACCCTCATTCAGTTTTGGCTCACCTTAACTAATAATATCTTCAGAGGCCCTATTTATAAATGGGTTCTCACCCACAGGACCAGGGCTTGAGGCCTGAATATGCCTTTTGTGGGAGACATAATTCAATCCCCAACAATATGTATGTAAAGAAAAACATCTATTCTAAAGGAAACATTTAGATATTTGTGTGGTCATGCTTCATAACCTACCTCAACAGTAGATTTCTTTGAGATCTTCTTTTACCCACTGTTATAGTGTTACTTATAATCACCTACGGAACATTTTCACTAGCTCTAATTTAAATGCAGGGTGATCAGACTTGCTAAGGGATGATCCTTGCCCTTAAGTAGCCTAAAATAGGCATACTCATTTACCTGGAATGTCACTCCCTTTAAATGTTCTCTGTCCATCAAAAATTCAGTCCCCCAACTCCTTTAAAATTTACCCAAAAATTTACCACCTTCAGAAAACTCCCCATAGTGAATTCCATCTGACCCTGATTATGCTACTATTTATCATTTCAGAATTGATACACTCATTTTGAACTTTACTAATAATACATTTATTGATTTCAAATGTGCCCTTTGGCCCTGCTATTTAATTTCCGTGGTAGCTTGCCTCCAAGATGCACTTTAAATATTCCCCCTTGCTGATATTCATGGCGTTAGAGTCCCCTCCAGCAGTGAACAGGGCTGCCTTGTGTAAGCAATAGGATAGTGTGGAAATGAGAGAATAAACTTCTGAGGCTATGTCGTCAAAGATAATGAAGACTCCCCCTTGCTCTCTTGTAGCACAAAGTCTTGCAGAAACCACCTGCCATGCTGTGAGGCGCTCAAGGAGTCCTATGGAGAGTTTCATGTGGCGAGAAACTGAAACCTTTGCTAATATCCGTGTGAGTGAGCCTATTGGAAGCGGATCTTCCAGTCCCAGTCAAACCTTCAGATGACTGTACCTTGGGCTGACATTTTAACTGTAACGTCATGAGACACCCTGAGCCAGAACCACCCAGCTGCAGAAACTGAGATAGTAAATATTTATTGTTTTAAGCTACTAAGTTTTGCAGTATTGTGTTATGCACAACAAATAACTACCACAGTGATGAATCATGTTCTAACATTTAAGTTATTCAAGGTCATCAAATTTTCCATTGATTTCCGTTTTTGCAAAGTCCTTTAGGCAAAGGAGAAGTAGCAGAACAGATCTGAAAATTCAAAGACAAATGTGGTAGAGAGATCATGACCTTGCACAGTGATTTGGTGTCATGGTGTTTCTCTGTGTAAACTCATTGAGGTACAAGAACAAGGCTGACTCATGTTTACCTTCAGTAATCTGAAATAGGTGAACCTGGTACCATCTTTCGATCCTTTTCACTAGGGAAAATTCTCAAGGGTGGAATAACTCTGGTAACCAGTAAAATGTCCCACTTTTATCTCTGTTCTATTTTTTTCTCTCTCTCGTCCCCAGCTTCCTTTTTTAAATGACTACCTGGGCTGTGGGGGTGGGGGTGGAGATTGGATTGAAAAGGGTCCTTTGAATACTTTTATTATTGCTGGGTGATAGTTTTCAGAATTTAATACGTACATGCCTTTTTCCCCCTCTTAGAGTAGGAATAATCTCTTCATTTGAAAGCAAACTTGAAAGAATTGCTCCAGATTTTGATCTTTGATTTCTCAAGATAACTAATCAAAAATATATCCAAAGGTGGGGTAACTGATGAGGAATTTGGGTCTAGAAATAAAAATCCTTTTGATGGGAATGAGAGGTGAATGAGAGGATTTTAATTTACAATTACTGGTTTATGATGAATGTTGATAATCATTCTGCAAATACTATGGTTGTTTTCAGCTATGTAAAAGAATTTTACTGTTTGGAAAGTATGAATTATTAATTTCCATTAATTGTAGCAATTATATATCCTCAAGAAGCATAATAAACAAATGCTTAGAAGCATAATAAACATATGCTTTTAAAACCATTCAGGGAAGTGGAAGTGGCTCAAGCGAGTGGACTCCCATCTACCATATGGGAGGTCTGGGGCTCGATTCCTGGGTCCTCCTGGTGAGGGCAAGCTGGCCCACGTGGAGTGCTGGTGCAGCAAGATGATGCAACAAAAAGAGACACAGAGGAGAGACAATAAGAGATGCAACAGACCAGGGAGCTGAGGTGGCGCAAGAGATTGAGCGCCTCTCTCCCATTCTGAAAAGTCCCGGGATCAGTTCCTGGTGCTGCCTAAAAGAGAAACCAAGCAGACACAGAAGAACACACAGTGAATGGACACAGAGCGCAGACAGCAAGCAAAAAACAATGAGGGGGGGTGGGGAATAAAAATAAATAAATAAAACCATTCAGAGGTTAACAACATATTGATTTTTTTGCTGTTGTTGAAGAATTGAATTATTATTATTATTATTATTAGTGAACTGATTTAAGACAGCAGTATATCTGAAAAGAGGTCCTGTGTCTTAGATGATTTTCAATTTTTAATGTTAAATTTTTATTTCTGTAAATAAAATGAGCAAGGAGGGTCTCTGGCATATAATCTGAATGAGAAGAAAGTTGAAACTGGCACAGTCCCTGCAGCACCCACAATTTTTTCTTTTTATCTGCTGCAGATTGTCTACTGGTGGAAAGCTTTGGTTTAATTTTAATCATAATGCCTGCTTCAGGCAGACAGGCCGATGCTTGGAGTTGAAAAATATTATGTACACAATTATACAAACTTCCGTTTTCCAACAACAAGAGTAAACCAGTAGAGGTACAGTATGCCTGTGGATTTAAATTACGTTCTTTTGTTTTATTTAAGAATCCACATAATGAAAAGCCTTCCAGCAGCTAAGGAAACAGCTCTGTCACTTCTGAAGGCCTGAAAAAGGCAGTGTCAGATCCTTGCGGGGGGTTGTGGGGGTGTGCTTTTGTTTTCTTTCCAGATATGCAAATTGCACGTCTCAGGGCACAGATGTTTATACTACCTCTAAATAAATGCTGCTTATCTTTACCAACATCTCCATTAATATCTAAAAACACTCATACTTGCTGACCCAACTACATTTTTCAAAGTAAATTCTCAGTTACCCGCCCTTCCAATAAGCTGCCAAAAGATACTAGAAAGACTTTCTAACTTTTGCTAGCATTTCCAAACCACTTAAAATCCATCTGAGAATTGTAAGCCCTTGCCCTCCTGGGATGTGAATGTTTGTAAGACTTGTTGCTTGCTGGGCTAATGTTTTGCCACTTAGCCTCTATCAGTTTGTAGGACAGAATTGCCTGATGTGTTAGGTATTTCTGAAAGGGTGAATCAAAACTAAAATGAACAAATACTCAAAGGCAATATTTTTATATTAGATTCTCTGTTCAGTCATAAATTTAGATATTCATAATACAGTTTTGATAAGCCAACAAACATTGTGACTTCCTTAATAACCTATTTTAGAGAAAAGGTCCAAAGTTCTGGATAGGAAATAAGGCTATTTATATTTTTCAAAAAGTTCTATGAATGGCCATTGATAAAAAGCTGAAAATAGCTGGATTCTAGGCTTGGTTCTGACAATGATTGATTAGGGGATCTTGAAGAAGATGTTTCAGTTTCTGGGCCACAATTTCTTCACCTGTAAAATGGGGAAGCAGGACTAAAGCAGCAGTTTCCATACTTGGGGGATTCAAGGATCCGTAAAATTAAAAATAAAAGGAGAAGCACTGACTTAGGGCTGCCAACTTTTTATTTTGCCCAATAAGGTCATGTTAAACTACAAACTTGTTTTATCTGAAACAAACTGGTGGTAATAATCAGATTTATTTCCGTAATATCCATTTAGTTGGGAAATTTCAATACGTCTTTCTATTAAAAAAATACAAACTTTAACCATTTATTAACCTCATCATTTTGGTAAAAAATGATTTTTAATACAAAAAGTAGGAACAATATAATCTCAGAATTGTATCACTTTAAAGTAATAAAAATCTAGATTAAAGAAAAAAATTACTACATAGTCCTCATTTATCTCATTTCTTTATAAAGAAAAACATTCATAAAGCCCAGTACCTGCCCTCCAGCAGTATTTAGGAATCACTGGTGAAAATGATCTCTGAGATCCACTCTCCCTCTTACTCCTAGTCTAAGACACTAAATTGGAACTTAAAATCCTAGAATCGCATCTTTAACTGACTGTATCTTTTTTTTAATCTATTTACAATCCATTTTCCAACATAGACACTTTTACTTACTCACCTAAATTTCTATTTTAAGGACATATTTATATTCCTATCGGTAAATCTATAATTTTATAATAAGTCATCTCTCCCATTTCTCTATACAGTTGCAAATGTGTGAGATGGTACTAACAATAACTATGTGAAATCTTTGTTGGGTCATCATCAGAGTGTGTGAAGTATGGGGAGTAGATATCAAGAAAGGCAGGTGAAATTCTTTTCTGTAAATGGTGTGTCTGACCTTGAAGAACACCGTGATTTGTTTCCTACGTACAGCTATTGTCTTAGTTTGCCAGGCTGTTATGACAAATGCCACACAATGGGCTAGCTGAAAAATGGGAATTTATTGGCTCATGGTTACAGAGGTTAGAAGTCCAAAATTAAGGCATCAACAAGGCCACGCTTTCTCTCCAAAGTCTGCAACGTTCTGGTGCTGACGTGCCACAATCCTTGGGGATTGTTGCTCACATCTCTACCGTCACATGGATCTCTCTCCCCTCACGTCTGCTATTCTGGTTTCCACTGACTTCTGGCCTCTTCCTGTGTGGTCTTCTCAGACTTCTGCCTTCTAGTTTCTTCTCTTTATAAGGCCTCTAGTAATATGGACTAAGATCCACCCTGATACAGTTGGCCACACTTAGAAAGCATCTTCAAAGATCCTGTCCACAAATGAGTCTACACCCTGGCTCATCTAAAAGTATTCAAAGATAGCATTTAAAATGGTTTCACACCTACAGGAAATGGGTTAAAATTAATAACATATCTTTCCTTGGGGTACATAATTCAGTCTGCTACAGCTATATGAATAATCTCTCTGCCACTTAAGAGAAATGATATGCAATCCCCAAGAGCATTGTACTGACAACTAAAATTTAGCTTTAACATTTAAAACAAAATTTTTTTAAGGAAAAAAATATTCACACTTCCCTGCCCTCTTAAAAGAAGCACAACATGCAAACACTTACTTTTTTGGAATAATTGAGGTCATGTTTACAAACTCCACTTTACATTAAAGTGAACAGTGTAATTTGTTTGTGCCTCAAAGGCCACTGCACTGCCAGGCTAGGCTACTGTAGCCAACATACTGGAAACTTCCCATCTACTAGAAACTGTACTAAGTATTCTGCAAACATTATCTGATATGATTTTTACAATAACCATATTGGGGCTTGGATATCTTTGGGGATACATAATTTTGCCTATCACTGTTACTCAGATTTTAAAAAATAAGACCAAGTGAAATAATTTGCACAAACAAGGAGGTGAAGAGCCAGATATGACCCCAGTTTTTCTACTTCAGAGTTCATCTTACCAACTGCTGGGCTGCCTGCAATTTCTGCTGTTAGTCTCCTTCCTCAAAATTCTTGTCTCACCCACTTCGTATTACCCATAGGTAACAAATATCATACCTATGCATACGCATCTAACCTGGAGCTTCTAATGCATAGCTGACCCAACACCAGACAATCATGGCTAGGTTTTAGAATTAGGTTTTAAATAAGGAAAAAGATTTGAGTGAGTCCAGAGAGGTTTTCCTTCAAATATAGTTTATGATTTTAACACTTGGGTTTCATGACCTTTTGCAAGTTTTCTTAAAGACCTTGCTTGTATTCAGATTCTCATCTGTGAGAATGTCTTTGCTATGAAGTGTCAAGTAGACATGGCACTGCATATGATAGAAAAGTAGTGTCTCTGTTATATATTTGGTTGTCTATGTTTTCCTGTATCTTCTACTTATCTAGACATATTCTATATCTATACTGCACCCCTGTTATTTCTTCAATAAAATGAAAAGGGTCAGTTCTTCGGAGTGGTCCCTCCATGTTTTTTTAAATTCCTGAATGATGAACAACACTTAACTTATGGTATTCTCATATTTAAAAAAATAATGATAATCATGATAACTTGAAGTCAAACTGTTTCATAAATTGACCTTAGTTCTAATAATGGCATAGGTCCATTTCTCCTGGAAAAATAATCTGCAATGGAAATTTGTATATAGGTGGTTTATTGGGAAGTGCTCTTGGTAATAGCACTTTGAAGATAAGAGAAGCAGTATGGGGTACAGAGAGAAATTAGACTACAATGCAATTGCAACAGAGGCTCCAGGCAATTCCACAGAGAGCTCTGAGAGTGGGATTGCATTTTAGAGATATTTTAAATTAAGGCAGGCAGACTGGGCCTTTGTACCTTGCATCAACTAGTCATTGGATGCAGGCTCCCCTTGGGAGGAAACATAACCTTGAGGAGACAGCTCCTTTCAAGCAGAGAACAATCTCTGGGAGGACTGAGCTAAGAACCATCAGCAGACTATACTCCCAGACGCTGTGGGAATGAGTGCCTTGGCTTTGTCTTATTTTCCTGGGACGGCCCTTTCTAGCAGAGGAGGTCCCATTGGCCCAGGCCTCTGCATCCATGGCTCTGTCCTCAGAGTTATTCTTCATTTCATCCCATCTCTGTCCCCTTTCAGTCCACTCTGGCAGTATTTCTGCTGATAGCAAATTATCAAAATCTTCTTGGTTTCCCATGCAATTCACAGGAGTCCAAGCCATCAGACAAGAGGGTCCTCCACAGATCTTTTGTGCATAACTGTATCTATAGTACTGGTTTCTGCAGTCTATCAAACAGAAGTTCTCAGGCCAATCTTGAATTGAGACAAGAGGGGTTGGACCTTTGTCTCCCAACATCAAACAATCATTGGATATGGGCTTCCTCTGGGGAAGGGTACCTTGGGTGAGGCAGGTCCATTTAATGGAGGCAAGTCCTGGGGAGGGACTCAGCTGTGAGTCATCAATAGACAGAGCCTAGCAACTGAGGTATTGAGTACTGAGGTCCAGAAGGAGCACCCATACTTACTGACCCAATTACATCTTCCAGAGTAAATTCTTAGTTACCTGCTCTTCTGATAGGCTGCCAAAAGGTACCAGAAAGAGTTTCTCAGGAAATCACAATGAACAAGACAAAGAATGACCTTACACTCAAATACCTAACATTATAGTGGGAGAGATGAAAAACTTCTAAGTAAGCAAAAAAAAAAGTAGGCTCATTTCAGACAGAACTAAGTGCCATGGAGAAAATAACACATTGCATGTGATGGAAAGTGACAGGGGGCAAAACGTGGTCAAGAAGGGCATGTGTATGCAGGTGGCATTTGAGATGAGATCTGAATAATGAGAGGAACAATGTGAAGACTAGAGGGACTTGTGGTCAGGCATAGGCAACAAGTGAGCACCTTGAGCAGAACAGGGAGAAGGTCAGTTCTGGGAGGCAGAGTGAGGCGGGAAGGTAAATGACAAGGTCAGAGAAGACACCAGGCCTTGTAGAATACGGTAAGCTATTTGGATTTCTTCCCAAGTGCTGAGAAATCTTTGGAGGATTTTAAGTGGGTACATGATGAATCTGACTTAAGGTTTACAAAAAAAAATCATTATGGTTATCACACAAAACAAATGTGAGGATAGAAGTAGAAGCAGGTATTCCAATTAGAAGAATATTATAGTAGTCTAGCTGCAGTGGTTAGGAGCTGTATGTACCCCCAGAAAAACAACGTTTTAAACTTAATCCATTCTTGTGGGTGTGAGCCCATTGTAAATAGGACCCTTTGATGAGGCTACTTCTGTTAAGATGTGGCCCACCTCAGTCAGGATGGGTCTTAATCTTATTACTGGGAGACCTTTACAAGCAGAATAAAATTCAGACAAAAAAAAAATGAGAAAGCCACAGGAAGCAAGAAGCTGAGAGAAAGTTACAGAGGGAGCAGCCAGAAGCTGAACATGAATTGGACCTGGACGAGAAGGGAGAGCCTAAGACTCTGCCACGTGACAAGCTACGGACCAAGGATTGCTAATAGCCAGCCCCAGAACACCAGTCTTCGGGAAGAAAGCATCGCCTTGATGACTTATTGGTTAGGACTTTCTTTTAGCCTCAAAACCATGATCAGATATGTTCCTATTGCTTAACCCAACCCATTCCATGGTATTTGCTTGAGCAGTCAGGAAACTAAAACAATAATGTACGAATGTTGGTGAGTAGAGAGCATGATAAATAGTAGAGAAGGAGATCAATGAATATTTACTGAATACATTTTGGAGATAGATGTGAACAGTCCAGACAAAAGGGAAACTCCTGACACCATGGCAAGGGCCTTGGATTTTAGGAGCCCAGTGTGGCCAGAGCACAGTGAAGGAGGGGAAATGATGTGAGATGGGGTTGGCAAGGGAGGCAAGACCCATGAAATAACTGCACACTGCTTCATTCCTAAGTGTGGATTTAAAGAAGCAAATTCATTCATTGACTAGAATAAAAGGCCCTAAAGGGGAACAGGAAGATCAGTAAGGCTGGGGCACAGTAATGTTTTTGGTACTCCCAATATTTGGCAGAGTGGGTTTGTTTCACAACTTCTTACTTCCTAGGGCCACTTACAAATCATTTAATTATGCTTCAAGGTTCCCTATGATGATGTAAATAAAAAATTCATTTGTACCTTTTTGTTTTAAATTTAGAACTAATTTTTGGCAGGGTTACTACCAATAATATAGAACACATGTAATGTTCAAAATCGTCTCTATTTTCAACATTTTTGTAAAGCAATGCAAATATTATTATATTCATTCTATTGAGTTAAAATGATTCGTGGAACACTTTAGTGGACTTGGCCAAACTGAATTCCTAATCAATGAAGGGTTTAGGATTAGAATTGAGGACTCTTCTTTCTTAGTCCAGAGTCCCTCCTTACACACACCTGCTTCTCTGTAAATAATGAATCATCATAGAGAATAATGTTTAGCAGAACACAAGTTTGAACTCTTGACCTGACTCACTTTGTGTGTGCAAGTCTACAGAGAAAAGTGGCAAAGAATAGTATCTTGCCCAGTAAGAAATGCTTGAAGGCTAAATGGTGAGGAACAAGCAAGATGGGAAATTCATCAAACTCTGAAGGAAGATTATTGTATAAGGGTTTTTTCTCTACTCCCATTTCTGGTCTTTCCATTTCTTAAAAAATGTCCGTTTTTCTGAGATCAAGAAAAAAATTAAACTGCTGGTCTTTTGCTCACACCTACTTTATAACTGGGGAAGTGGAAGACTAGTACCTCTTTCCTATTCTTTCTTCTTAAACTGGTCCTTATTATACTTCTTTCCGTTTTAACCCTGTAGGTTGACTTTGGAAATTTTTTTAAAGTTTCGACTGTAGGAACAGGAGAACAGGAACTGTGTCATCTACCCACTTTGTACAGGGTATAGTGCACGTGTGAATGTTTGGCAAATGTTGCACCTGGAAAGGTGATTTGACTTTTTCTTTTTTTTTAAGCAAACAATTTCAAAAGGGCAGTGACCACTTACTGTTGATTCATTAGCTAATAAATGTCCATCAAATTAACAGAGGCATTGAGAAGTTGAGTCTCAATGCTCATAGATTACTGCTGACTTAATAAAAAGAAGCCTAGACTAAAGCATGTGCCAAAAATGAAACTTACAATTCTCTTGAAATTATTCTTCAAAAAATATGAACCTGGAATTCAAATGAATAATTCTGCATATTTCTGCCATAAGGGCATTAGATCGTTTTCTATTAGTTTGGCCTTCTGGTTGTGAAGGTATAGAAACCTTACTTCAAAGTAAATCAAATACCTTGAAAATTCATCGTTTATTCTTATATTAGGAAAGCAGCTCAAGTCTTCTCAATAGTATATTTAGGTATATATAGGGTTTTTCTGCAGTATAAACACCTGGAATATATGTAGATAATTTTGTGATTTCCTTTAAATTCTTTAGCTTTCCCATGTGAAACAAAAGACCATATTCCTTCACCTTGGAAATCAATTAACTGTTACTATTAGATGGAAGAAACTCAAATTAATTTTAAAAAGAGAGAGAGAGAGAGATTACTCAAAAAATTTAGTTCTGAGATGAAATTTTATAGCCCAGGTAGAAAATTAGATGTGTGTTTTAAAATATTTTCATTCTAATAATTAAAACATTAATGATAATAATTATTAAACAATGTATGCTTATTTATTTTAATTATCTATTTGATGTGGTTGAAACAAAGTCTAAGATGAAAGCAAACAACCTGCTGTTTCTTTGTTCTCCAAAAACCTTCCAAACTGATCATGACTACTCACTTGACATCCATCTATAATTCCCACTGGGAGTGCTGGAAAAACATGTTTGAAAATGTCTTTTCTTTGCAGGAGACAAAATTTCACATGCTGTATATCTTTGTGTGCTCTCTCTCTTTCAGTTCCTCTCTTTGTTTGACAAGTGGTAAAAAAACACAGTACATGTTTTGTTATCCCAAGACCATGAAAAATATTCATCTATTAAACTGAAAATTTTCCAGACACAAGGTTTTTAGCGATGACAACAAAGTAGATATTAACATTTTTTAAAGCTGGGTTTTTTTTCTCAGAGGGGGGCAAATTAAAGAAATACCAAAAACTGATAAGCCAAGTAACAATAAAGAAGAAAACATTTCTTGGCTTACATCTTTCTATTGCATCGCATGTGCTTTATACATGCACTTGGACTTCTTTACTTTCCATTGCTTTGAAGACAGAAATACTTTGTACAATTTATCTTTATCAAATAACTACCTCAAGATATTTTTTATAAAAAAGTATAAATGAGCGTCAACCCACTGCAGGAAATAATCTGGAACCTCACTAAGAACTGTCAGAATTTGAAAGGAGTTTGTTCTAGACCAGACATAAAATGAAAAAAATTTTGAATGAGTTACACAAGCTTCAAACCTAGACATCGTATAACTTCTCTGTCTTCTGGACTAAACACATCTTTGTCTCTTTGGATAAAAACTATTGGACGCAAATTTTTGGTGAATTGTCAACAGTGAAGCATGAAAACAGATGTGTTTCTGTTATTTCCGTTATTAGGGAAATAAGAGCAGCTGTGCTGGGCTTGTGTGCGAAGGATGCTCCGAGTGAGGCCCCCGCACTCCGGAAGTTGAGAAACCTGGCGAGTAGACCATCAGTCACATCCTGGGCGTCTTCAAATAAGGTTGCTCGGGTTGATTGGGGCTTCCCTCCCTTCTGGAGTTGTTAGTTCAATTGTTCTGATATCAAAGTTCTGTGTGGGAACATGTAGAAAGCTAGGCAAATTGATCAAGGCCTCAATTTGAGGAAAACAATAAGAAAGACCATTTCTGTCAGAACCAAACTTTGTCAGAATTTGAGACTCTATCACTTAAAATAGTGAATGTTGCGTATCATATTGGTGGGGTGATAAGTACAAACTGAAGAGAATGTTAAGACTATATGGACAAGGAGGACCAAATATGCCTTTTCTAGACACAATACACTCAGTGGGGAATAAACTCAGCGTGTTTGGTGAAAGAAAAATAAATCCTTTATGCACTTGTAGACCTGACAGTAACCAGATGGTAAGTTTTTTGCTAGGAATAGGTGTCTTTTGTGTAGAATAATTATTTTTGGTCAAGTTTTGGAAACTTCTCACAGAAGTTTGCTTGTCTCAAGCATTCTCTCCCTCTGTAAGAACCTGATATTTGTGTGTGTCTGTGCATGTGTTTGTGTGTGTGCCTGTCATGTGTGCAGGGACGTTTATACATGTGGCTTTGTGTTCACACAGCCTTTATGAAGAGCAGACATTATAGAGATGAAGTGTGAGAATGATGAAACTGGACTTCTCTGTGTTGAGCTGATGTTTGACCTGATGTTCTATTGTTGACTGGGCTAAGAAAGATTAAAGAGAAGGGACAAAAAAAGGGAAGAGAGACATATTAACTCTATACTAATTTTCTAAGCACTGCATTTATTGAAAATATCTTGAGAAATATTTTCTTGGAGGAAGAATCAGGTCAAGAATGAATATGATTTAAATAGGTTATAGTTAGATAAGCCACTATGTTCAAGAGAGTATACTTTTAGTTTTAAAATAAAAGTGCTGTGCTTTCTTTAGGTAACTATGAGCGTAGTTCAGTGCGCAACCTTAGAGTCTCCAAGTTAGAGAAGCAGCTGCAGTTGTTTCTAATAAAAAAGGAAATTATGTAGTGTCTTACATTCATCCTTGTGGACTACCCATGTGTCAGCATCTCCTAAAACCCTTTGATTTGTTCCTTTTACTTCATGAACCTCAAAAGACTCAGTTTATGAAGTAGGTTTAGGAGAAGAATGGGGAAGAACAGCAAAATTCAGTATGAGTTCCAAAAAAACCTTGGCATAGATTCCAAGGCTCTGCCCACACAAGCAATTGTGGAGAACTACTCAGAGAGAGTCTGTCTTTCCCAGGTGAATAATTTTGATTGTGCAAGCTCAGTTCATATGTTAATTTTATTTTCATAAGATTCCTGGGTTCCTCTCCCTCTCCCTCTCCCTCTCCCTCTCCCTCTCCCTCTCCATATCAGAAAATGTTTTAAACATTTGCAGTCACTGAAGGGTTATTAGGAGTGTCACTTCAAATGTGCAGGATGTCTAATCAACTGTCAAAGAAGTATTATTTAAAATTTTACACAAACTTGGTTAAATCCTATGAATTTTTAAAGCCCAATACTCAAAAATAACTGTTACCAGGTTGCCCCAACTGAGTATTCTGGACTGGTCATAGATTGATGGAGAGCTTGGGGAACACCACCTTGTAAAACAGGAGACAAAGGGAGATGCCAAGGGAGGGAAAGCAGGCAGCTCCTGCTCCCCCCTTCTCCAAGTAGCATGCCCTTGAGATGTAAATGACACCCTTCCCCACCTTCCAGAGCAGGACCAACTGGGCCTCTTCCTTCTTCCTCTTGCAGTCTGGCCTCTTCTCCCACCCCTCAGAATAATTCTCTTCCACTTGATTCTCATCCTACTTCTCTGACTTTCCTTCTTGGTTTCATCAGGGGCTTCTTTTTTTCTATCTTCCTCTAAAATGTTTTGACCTTCAGATTTTCTTCTTACAGTATGGACATATCTGAGAGATATCATTTTGTTTCATGATTTTAACTATTGTCTATTCAATAAACATTCCCCAGTAGATGCTTCCAGTACAGGCTTCTACTGAAAAAAGGAGTATCTTGTATTTACCTCTTCTGAACATCTACACAGAGAACTCAGACCAGCTTTTTCATCTCCTTCCCTCCCAAATAGAAGCAACCTTCTTCTCCTTCTCCTTCTAATATTGATCCCTGGAAGTCATTCTTGACATTAACTTCTTCTTTTCTCCCACTCACACCATTCACAACTGAACCACCATCAAGTCCTACAGATTTTATTTATGAAATATTCCTTGCCTCTTTATCACTTTTCTTCATTTCTTGTCTGAATTACTGTAATAGCCTTCTTCTAACTGATATTCTTGTCTCAAAATTTTTGTTCCTCAAATCCATCCTTCATATTGTTATCAGAGTGGACCATCAAAAATCCATTTTGCTACCATCCCATTCAAAACCACAAAATGGCCCTACATGGCTTAGCATGAAGATTTTCTAGCATCTGGTTACTGGAATATTTTCAGCCCCACTCCCAGTCTCTGGGTGTGTTTGCCAGTGTTTCTTTTTGTAGACCACATTTCTCTTACCTTCGTGCCCTTGATCCTGTGTTTCCACTGACTGACTCATCCTTCCCATGTATCTTCATCTAACTTTTCTCACACTTCAAGACCCAGTTTGTGTATCACCTTCTGAGTTCCTGACTGTCTCTCTATATCCTCACCCTTCTGTTGGGTAAGATTTCCTCCAGGGATTTGGAATTTCACAAGATGGGAGAAAAAAAGTAGAACACAATTGTTTCTGCCTTTTAAATTGAAGAAATAATACAAGGTGGCTCTGAAGAGGTGGGCTTAATGGGCAATAAGGCTATAGGCCTAAGCCTTTATTTTTTTCTAGTAGATATTGGAAGCTATCCCAATGGCAAAGGTCAAATACAGACATTGCTGTCTCATCCAAATAGCATCTAGGCAGTAGTAATTGTGTTGAGAAAGATAAAGAAGGGGAAGATGGAAGACAGCAACTAGTAAATAAAAGAACAGTGATTTCTGGTATAAAATTTATGTCCAAACCTTTGGCTGTGGTTACTCACTAATAGAATTGAGGAGGAGCAAAGATATTGGAAGCCTTCCAAGTTTGGTAGGATATTGCATTTTCATTAAGCCCACAAGCTAAGCACACAAAAGCTTATGATTGCTCAGGTTCTAAATTAGGTAAGTCTGTACCAGAAGAAACCAGGATGCAAAAGCTGTACAGCTCTCAAATATACTTCAGAGGTTGCCACAGAGGACAATGGATTTGGAAAGAACTTCCCAAAGGGCAAGGCCATGGGGTCATGGAGGGCAATGGCCAAGAGAGCTTCTTACAGAAAGAAGAATCAAAGGCAGCCAGATTGACTACATAAGAAACTTACTCTAGGGCAGGGAATCTTTCAATTTTTACCCAACAGCCTTTGACTATCACCATGGACAAAGAACTGTTTGATGTTTCCCACTTTCCCAGTTTAAATTGAGAGGTTTTATCATAGTTATCCTAGTCTTATTCCACCATTTTTTAAAATTTTTTAGATGTTTTTTATTTTATAGGTTTCCCAATGTTGAATGGGGTTTGGAGAGGGTTTTAATGTGTTCTGCATATGAGGGGAAGAGTACACAGATATTTGAGTAGGCAAAAGTGTGCTCTATGGCAGAAGTGGTTAACTAATCCTCAATTCGTGTTCTTTCCCTCATCTATGATAATGGGATTTTAACAGCTACAAGGTCATCCAAAATTAGGAGTACATTTTCTTGTTTCCCTTATAGCTGATTGTGGTTATGTGATGCCATTTTGGCTGTTAGAGCAGAAATAGTGTGTGCTTCCAGATTTTTCCCTTAGGGCATGTCATCCCCTTATTCCCTTTCCCTTTTCTAGTTACTAGAAGGTGGGGACCGGGGCATCAATTGACCACAAGATGAAGCCACATGTCATAAAGGTTAGAGCCATAAAATAGGAGGAAGCTTTGTACCCAATGATTATGGAGGTACCATGCAAGCCAAGTCATTTATTTGGAGTCTCTCTCTATGACAGTGTCAAACTGACATTTGTAATTTAATGTAGATTAAATGAAGAGAAATTTTACAAAATGTGTCCATATAATCCAACATAATTTATTCAATTTTATTGTTAAACTACATGTTCATTTGGAGAGCTTTCTTTCCAAAAGTGGTTCCAAACTTTCTCTAGAATCTGCAATACCAAAGTCATACATGCACAGTTACTTTTTCCCTCCTCCACCCTCATTTTACTTGGAGAATTGGGATATGGGATGGGAGTGGCACACAACTGAAGGAAAGCTTAAAATGAGATTATTAGTTTTCACACTCTCTCTCTCTCTCTTTTTTTTTTTAATTAAAGAAGCTTTAGATTACATAAATGTTACATCGAAAACATAGGGGATTCCTATAAACCCCTCCCCCTCCTATACTTTTTCTTATTAACTACATCTTTCATTAATGTGGTACATTTGTTTCAGCTGATGAACATATATTGAAGCATTGCTACCAACCCTGGTCTATAGTTTACATTATCGTTTACAATTTGCACTGCGCCACTTTATAGGTTTTGACAAAATGTATAATGGCATGAATCTGTCATTGCGATGTTATGCAGGACAATTCCAATGTCCCAAAAATGCCCCATGTTACACCTATTCTTCCCTCTCCCTCTCCGCAGAGCCTCTGGTGGCCACTGCCTTTATATCAATGTTACAAGTTCTTCCATTACCAGAATAATAAGTCTACTTTAGTTCCTTGTTGGATTCCCTCCTTATCTTTGTTCATTCCTCAATCTTGAGGATTTTGGGGTGGTGCCTCATTTGAACTGAGACAGTAGGTACTTAGAACATTACATGTTTTGGTAAATATTAGTTTCTAATGGTTAAAAATCACCAAAAGATTAATTGCAAATGAGCATAAAAATAATGGAAGGTGAAGGTAATTTGAGAAATCTAAGGAGAGGTTTGAAGTAAGCACATTTATGAGAGAGCTAGATTCTTAAAGACTGAGGATTTTCTGGGCTGCGGAAACCTGGTAAAGGTCTTAAGGCCATTCCATTTGAGCTTGGTGGGTAGATTGCCAGAAAATCAGATATTTCTTTCTCTCATCTGTGTCCTTTCTTAATCTGGAT
This sequence comes from Cabassous unicinctus, assembly GCA_029593785.1. Taxonomy (NCBI): domain Eukaryota; kingdom Metazoa; phylum Chordata; class Mammalia; order Cingulata; family Chlamyphoridae; genus Cabassous; species Cabassous unicinctus. The sequence continues at coordinate 6,383 of JAQZBX010013827.1, read as the reverse complement.
TTTGGATAGAAACCCTAGGTAAGATATCTTCTAAGGTGGGAGTAATGGGCTAAATGATGGCCCTAAAGATATCAGGTCATAATGTTATATTATTTGAAAAAGGGGCTTTAGGATTAAGTTAAGCATCTTGAGATGGAAGATTATCCTGGATTACCTGGGTGGGCCCTAAATGCCATAATATGTATCTTATTAGAGGGATGCCGAGGGAGACTTGACATACACAGAGGAGAAGTTGATGTGAAGATGGAGACAGAGCGTGGAATGATGCAGCCACAAGTCAAGGAATGCCAAGGAATGCTAGCAGCCACCGGGAGCGGAAAGAAACGGATTCTCCCCCATAGCCTCTGGAGGGGTGGTCCTGCTGACACCTTGATTTCAGACTTCTGGATCCAGAACTGTGGGAGAATACATCTCTATCGTTTTAAGCCACAAATGGGATAATTTGTTATAGCAGCCACAGGACATTAATCCAGTGGGCAAGTTCTGTGTAATATACAATGAACTTTCTTTTTGCTTATGTAGTGTATACATCAAGGTTACTCGCGTCTTCATTTACACTGTACTAAGCTCCTTTTCTGGTGCCTGGCTGTGGTGTGTGTGCACGTGTGCATGTGTAGGCATGCTGACTTTGCCTTTTTGGTCTTTCAACAGGCAGTGGGATGCTACAGTAACCTTTGCGACACGCCTCATTCTTTCCTGATCTGTCTTTCTAGTCTCTTTCTGTCAAAGAAAAAGCTATGAGTAAGTTAATGACTTAACGCAGTTTCCCCTAATAGAACTGTGCTTTGCTGATACATGTAAGCACAATGAGTACTTCACCTGGCCTGGCAGCATGACAGACATTTGATGGATGAAATACTCTATTCTTCTAAGCATTGAAGGGGCCTTTATTAGGGTCATAGCCATGACAAATAGACTATATATTTTAAGGAAGTAGACAGCTAAGATTTTAAAGTAAAAAGTTTTTCTACAGACAAGCTCAGTCAAAGCCCCTGCTGTCATTAAGCCTATGTTCTACTGAGGGAGAAGAGACAAAAGAAGACACAGAAAAGAAAAGCATGGCTGATATTTAGAAACATTAAACTAATGTGTTTTCTTCTCTCTTCTCTGTAAACCATGTTCCATCGCAGTGATTCTTCTGGTGAAGCCCATGGAGGTGGGGTGGTAACAAATGCTACTTTAAGAAGGATGGCATGCAATAGTGAAAATCTATGCCACAATGCAGCAGCCAGCCCACCCCGTGGCCCAGTGTTTTATGGGAAGAAAAAGAGAGAAACATGAGACAAAGGAAGGGGAGGCCGATGGTCTGACATGGGCTTTGAAAGGAGTAAAACTGAGGGGAGGAGGGCTCTGGCCATACTTTCCACTGGGTCTCCTGGAGGACCCCACTGAACAGAGTGGTCACACAAGACTGGAATGGCCCATGCCAGGTAAGTGGATAGAGTGGCATAGATAGGCTGAAATTGGGTTTTGTTTGCCCTCTTGAACCTCTCCCCAGTCCTGGGTAATGTGAATGCTGAGTGACAGCCCTGTACTTGGCCAAGCCCAGCAGACTCAACCACAGATTCATCAGGCATAGATATCAACAGCAGACACCAGCAGAAAGCCCAAGGATGGGACTGAGCCAACCATGGCTCCCTGAATCTTCCCAGTATACAAAAGAGGTGGGACAGGACAGTGGCCAAAGTTGTGGGTTAGGAGCTTTACTGCCTGCCTACAAGTTTTGGCTCTGCCATTTAAAGTGTGGTAATTTTGCACAAATAATATTGCCTCTCTCTGACTCAGTTTCCTCAATGATAAAATCAAGGTAATAAAAGTATTTACCACATACAGTTCTTGTGAGAATTAAATTAAGTAATGCATGTAATCCACTTAGACTAATTCTGGAATTAAAATAATCATTCATTAAACATTGGCTGAGATATCCAAGAATCAGCATGAGGCCCAGGGAGCCCACTTTGCATGTTGCCATGAGGTTTTATAAAGGCCCACTCCATCCCCCATCTTGAGAACAGCAAGGGGTTGAGGAGATATATGTAAAAGATGGTGTAATGATTCCAAAGCAACTAAACCAGATCTAAGGAGACCATTTATATTCTTGGACTGAATGAAGTTTTAAAGTGGACTGTACTACATATAATTTATTTTATTTTATTTTTATTTTTCCTTGCTATCCAGATGGTAGTGTTGGGGGTAGGCACTTGAGTAAGACCAGACTGGTCAGTAGATTAATAAAAGAGGCTGTGTTTTCTTTGCATCAATAAATTAGAGTGCAGGTAAATGCCTGGGCCTGGGCCCAAGCAAATAAATGAGTACTTGCTGATAATTATTTGTGACTAAACTTCAATTGGCAAGGTCATGTATAATGGCTGGGCTTGGGGAGCAGCATTAGAAGCCAGGGAGGGATTCCCTGAGGAAGTGACATTGGGATTTAGATCTAAAGTCAAGAAGGAGCCAGGTTTACCTGTATCTGGAGAAAGAGATTTTCTGATAGATGGAACTGCAATGCAAAGGCCCTGTAGTCAGAACGAATTGCTTTATCTTAGGAATAGAAGGAAAATCAATGTGGCCAGAGTAATGGAGATGGAGGCACATGGCATGGAGGGATTTACAGGCCATGCATGTAGAGAGTTTGGGTTTTATTTTAAGAAAAATGAGGAACCACAGGGTATTTTTAACTAAGGAGTAAGGTGATCCGACATAAATTTTAAAAATCACTTCTTTACGGAGAAAATGGATTCACGGGGCAAATGTAGATGGAAGTAGACTATGATATAATCCAGACAATTGACCATCGTAATTTGGACTAGGTTGGTGGCAGTGGAGATGGAGGAATGTGAATGGATATAGAATAGATATCAGAAGTAGAGCCAGTGGATTCGGTTCACGTATTAAATGTGAAGTTGTGAAATTAAAGACAACTTCTAAATTTTTGGCCCTAGCCTGGGTGGGTGAAGGCAGGTACTGAGATCAGGAAGAATGCTTTGGGGTTGGTAGCCTCATAAGGGAGCAAGCCTCAGGGATTCTGTTTTGGACGTATTTAGTTCAAGTTGCCTAGTAGACAGCCAATGGGCATATCAAGCAGGCAAGTTGTATGAGTCTGGAGCTCCAGGTAAAAGTCAGGGCTTGGACATAGAAATCTAAGTGTCACAACTCAGATAGCTGTATTTAAAACCATGGGCTAATGAGCAATCATTTAAGTCTAGAATGTAAATAAAGGAGGGAAGAAGGTTCAGGATCTATTTATGATGAAATAAAACCAACAATAAAAATGGCTCTCTCTCTCTGCCTTTCTCTCATGTATTTTTAAATACACTAGACTAGCGCATGAAGAATACAAGCTCAACTTCTGAACTTGTAACACTGATTCTGTGATGGTGTGGGGTTGGAGGTGGTTGAAGGAGAATGTTCTCTTTTTGCTATATTCATTTCTGTCTTGTTTGAAAATGCATGACTCAAATATGTTAATTCTTATTCTTTTGTCTTCAAAACAAAATACTTGGAGAGTGTCATAAGTAATACATGCCCAGTACAGAAATTTAGAAAAAGATGCCAAGCCATAAAATGCAAGGAAAGAAAAATCTTTCATAATCCCACATCTCAAAAGCAACCATGGTTAACTTGGTTAACATATAGCTATCTGGCCTTTTCCTTGTGTAAATACATTTAGATGTGGATCTTTAAATATTTTATTTTTAATTTTTTAAAACAAATGTTTGGCAGAGTTGTGCTATTAATTTTTATCCAAGCCCAAGGTGATTTTTACAGCTCCCAAGTTTTGATACCCCTTTTATCTCTAATCCAGACTTGAATCCTGGGCACCATAATTCTCCATTCTTTTCCTACAATACAGCTCCACCAGGTGTTCTCTAGGAAGCCTGGATTCAATGGATCAGACTTGAAATTGATCAGTTTCTCCAGTCTCCTATATTCTGAATTTTGGTAAATGGAATCATTATCCACCAAGCCAGGCAGGTTCTCATTCTTGATCTGTTGTATTCTCTTACTCTCCATATTTAAATAGCCTCCAAAGCTTAGATTTTTACATACTGCATGTTGCCAAATTTGAATTTAGCCATTCCTGTTATCACTGTCTCAGTTCAAGTCCTCAGCATATTTTTTAAAATTGTGATGACAGCCATTTAATTCTTTTCTTGCTGTATCATAATCTGATCTTCCTAGAAAGTAAAACTGTGCATGCCACTTCCTTCTTTAAAACTCTTCAGGGGAGTGGATGTAGCTCGGTGGTTGAGCACCTGTTTCCCATGTTCGAGGTCCTGGGTTCAATCTCCAGTATCTCCTTAAAAAAAATTAAAAAAAAAACACTCCTCAGTGGCTGCCCACTGCCTTCAGTATAAAAGCTGAACTTTATGGAATGATCCACAAGGCATTTCAGGCTGTGCCTTCCTCTACCTTGGCACCTTCCTCCTTGCACCCTCATCTCTAGTCACAGGGATATTCTTGAAATTTCCAGAACATATTCCTACCCCAATTTTATCTATAAGTTCTTTTTTTTTTTTTTTAGTATTTATTGAAATATATCATTCATACATGAACATACATAAACTATAAGTGTTCAGTAAACATTGTGAACTTACAAAACTAACATGCATAACATCATACAGGGCTCCCACACATCACCCCACCACAAATACTTTGCATTGTTGTGAAATATTTGTTAACAAATTATGAAAGAGCATCGTCAAAATATTATTATTAACTATAGTCCATATCTTACTTCCCTATACAATTTTTTAAAGGATTTATTTAGTTATTTCCTTTTATCCATTTTTTACACCCCCCCCCTCCCCAGTTTTTGCTGTTTCTGTGTCCATTTTCTGGGCAACTCTCTGTGTCCGTTTCCTGCCCTCTCTTCTCATCCTCCTTCTCCTGTGTTCACTAGGGTTTGATCCTCGGAATCTCCAATGTGGGAGAGAGGCGTCCTACTACCTGTGCCACCTTAGACCCTGGATAGAGTACTTTCCACCAAATAATCAACACATGATTATTGGATTCAAAAGAATATAAATTTAAGAAGCCCTGCGCCCCCCTGAGCTTATGGTGTGGTCAGGTGAAATATCAGACTGTGTAGAAATAAGACTCACAGCAAAAGGAGCTGTTTCAAAAGGATTTGGAGTAAGAAAGGAATCTCTGAAATCACAGGGATATGGTATCGAGGGATTCATATTGTAACCCTGTGCTGTCCCATAGAAATATTATGTGGGGCACACAGGTGATTTTAAGTTTTCTAGTAGCCACATTAAAAAAGTAAAAGTAACAAGTGAAAACTTTATAATTTATTAAATCCAATATATGCAAGATACTTTCATTTTAATTCATAATAGTTGTGAAAATGGTTGAGATAGTTTACATTTTCTTTTATATACTAAATGCTTGAAACAGTGTGTTTTTTACACTTATAACACATCTTAATTCAGGTTAGCCATAATTCTAAGGTTCAATAGTCAAAATGTGACTAGTGGCTACCCATTGGATAGCACAAGTGTAGCATCTACAGAAAGGAAGAGGGGCGGAAAGCCGGGTGTAACACAAGGCTGCTGTCTTTGGAGTATGTGTATACATTCATTTCCTAAGACTGCTATAGCAAAGTACCCAATCTTGGGAGCTTAAGACAACAGAATGCATTGTCTCACAGTTTTGGATGCTAGAAGTCTGAAATCAAGGGGGGGGTGTGTGTGTGTGTTTATAATAATTTTTTTTAAAATTCTTTAAAGATACTTAGATTACATGAATGGATTCATTGGACCATGCTGCCTCTGAAACCCGTAGGGAGACTCCTTCCTTGCTTCCTTTGGCTTCTGGCACTTGTTCGCAATCCGCAGTGCTCCTTGGCTTGTGGATGTGTCACTCCAGTCTCTGCCTCCATTGTCACATGGCCTTCTCTTCTTCAGTCTGTTCCCGTGTGTGCAATTCCCTCTTCTCAGAAGGATGCCAGTCACAATGGGTAAGGCCCACCCTAATCCACCTTATTCTCATTTTAACCAATCACATCTTCAAAGACCCTATTTCTGAATAAGCTTCCATTCGTGGGTTCAGAGATTGGGACTTGAGCATATCTTTTTGAAGGACACAATTCAACTCACAACAGGGTAAGACAGCATTCATCTAGAAGCTTAAGCTTGAGGATTGGGGACCACTTTCTATGATCGGACTAGGATGAGTCCAAGAAGCTGGAAACAGAGAGGAGAGTAAAAGTTAGGAAGAAATTTCATGGTGAGGAGTGCCGATAATAATAACCATGATGCAGAAATGGGAAACCCAAAACTGAACATTGTGTTACTATGACACAAGAAAAGAAAATATACTTACTCAGGTAGATTATCATAAAGTTTATATATTTAGGATCTGCCAAAAGCTGAGTT
>JAQZBX010013826.1:0-39358 GCA_029593785.1 Cabassous unicinctus | reverse complement strand
AAAAAAAAAAAGTACCACACAAATACAAAATATCAACAATAGCAGAGTATATGTGAACATTGTACTTTTCCATGTGTTATCTGTAATCCTGTAATGTTTCTAATGTAAAAATAACAATATTTCAAAATGTTATACTGACAGAAAAAATAAACTGCTTTAAAAATAAAAGAGTGAGTAGGAGCTCTCATCATTGAAATTACCTCTTGCTAATTAACAGAACTAATTAACAAAAAGTAGAATGGAATTCAGATTCTACAAATTTTGTCTGCTTAGCCAGTTATTTAGAAAAATACGAAATTAAATGAGAAGTAAAGACATGAATTCATGAAGTTCTATAAGCAGTAATATGGAACCTCAATGTAGAAAGGCATACTACATGTCATATTCTTCTGGTGACTGAGTTATATGGGATCATATTGAGCACAGAGCATGGAGGTTTTGGTGTAGCATATTAAACATTCATGGTTTTGCTAATAAAAGCCAACTGTCCTTTTACTTACAATTTGCATTAACAGCTCATCAATATAAACGGAAATGATTTGTTAAAATATTACTGAGTACAGACTGGATGGCTCAGGGGATTGATTGGTAATGGGATATGTAGTCTTTTATTTCTAGGTCACTGATTTGAATTAAATCTTGGCAGAGAGTAGAGGCTATTCAGTGAAATATGGTGTGTGGAATAGGGTGGTGATGTCAGTCTTATTTTCAGTGAGTGCTGTCCATTTAGGTTTCAATATTCAATATTTATTTGATTCTAAAACTTGTCTCCATGGATTCAAAACATTATTATAAATAAATGTGTAAAAAATCCTCAGGAGAGAGATTAATATTATCAGGGATAAGAAAATGTCATCCATTGAAACATTTTCAATATGAAAAAACTTTGGATGCCTTATGTTGGGCTTAGCAAGCCTGAAAATAAATATTTCAGGATGATTTAAGTTAACATGTTTTTGCTTAATTTTTTAAAAAATTCCTAATGCATTCTGAAAATAAATAAATCCTCTGAAGTTAAAGTTTACATTTATTTTGTTATTAATGTAATATTAAGATATTTTATATAAGTAAACTTAAGATCATAATGGAATAAATGATAGATTAAAAGAATAGAATTTTATAATCCAGAAGGGACTGAAAAATCTTCTTAGCTAATATTATTTTACAGATGAAAGAAGTGAGAAATATAATGCTAAAATAATTTTCTCCAAATCATTCAGATGCTCTGAGGTATAGCTGAGCCATAAGTTCCAGACCAAAGCTCTTCTCACTCCTTGTGCTCTATCTTGTTTAAGAGAGGATCCTAATTTATAGGGGAAATAGCATTTTCCACTCTTCTCCGGTCATGATAAAGCAAGGAAAGCAGAAGTTATAAAGAAGGGAAAGGAATATTTGCAGATCACATGATTATGTTTGTAGCAAATCTAAAAGAATCTGCAGCCATACTGTTAGAACTGTTAGAATTAATAAGTGAATTTAGCAATCAACTAAAATTAATTTTATTTCTGTATATTAGCAACAGATATTTAGAAAATATTTTTATACATTTTAGCAGCAACAAAAATCAAATACTTAACAATAAAGATGTACAAGAACTCTACAAGGAAATTTACAGATCACTGTTGAGATACATTGTAAAAGACCTAGATTAGCAGAAGAATATATTAAGTAAATCGGTTAGAAGTCTCATTTTATACAATTGTTTTTTTCTTTCAAAACAGGTCTTTTGATTTAATGCAATGTCAATTCTACTCTAGTGTATTTTGTAGTGTATTTTGTATTTTGTACTGTATTTTTTCAGTGGGGTGGGGGTGTTAACAGATTTCCTGTAAAATTTTATGGAAATATATTGGGCCAAGTATAGGGGACATGGAAAATCAGAAACTGACACTTTAAGGCATGATTTGGCAATGAAAAACAATGCAGGCATTTAGAGTGAGACGTGGCCAAGTAATTGGCTTTGACCAATGTAATATGAGCAGAAGTATACCCTTCTGTTTGCCTAGATGAAGAGGTAAACAATATTAATATCCGGGTTTTATTTTGATGACTGGAAGAGGGTTGGAAGTGTGTTCATATCAGGAAAACCCACAGCTGGTTGGACACAATGATAAGTGATATTTTATTCTCTTAGCACAAGCAAATATATTCGGACACACATTGAGGCATACCAGACAAGCATCTAGAAGAGGATAGAGTATCTATACCAAGCGAAATGGGCATAAAGAAAAAATATTTATGAAGAGGAAAGAAGTATATTCATGAATCAAACTATATTATCAATGTGTTACCCTGAAGAATTTATTAATAATTTGATAAAGAAATTCTTAAAAATTCAGTTATGCATTTTTTAAAAACATAATAACCTCAAACCTATGTATTTTTATTACTTTCTAAATGCTAGCATTTCATTTCTTTACAAAAAGTTATCTGAAATTTAGTTTTCCAATAATATCTGTGTGAGCAAGAATAACATTTCTTATTATAGTACAAAAATGCCTAATGAATATACCCTTCCATTATTGTATTAATTACATGCTCTGTGTGTGCTTATGGTGTCCAATTTACAGAAAGCAATTTTCTCCTTTATTTAGGGTTTTTGAATGGTGTACATATTAGTATAATGGGCAACATACTGAGATGCTAATAGCCTACATGCAGTGTTTTGTTTTGTTTTGGTTTTTCCCCCTTCATGGCTAAACTATTTTTTAGACATAATTTAAATCATTCTAGTTCTGTTAAAACCATGTTACTTCGAAAGTAATCTTCACATTAGGGAAAAATTAAAATATATCTTAATTAAAAATAAAATCACTGATAGCTTATTAATGCCATTTTATTTATAATCATATAGATTTTTTCCTATCCATTCATAATAAACAATAAGATTTCAACTTGGAGATACTATTGGTACAAGAAAACACAAATTCTTCTTTATTTATTTTTTGTTAATTAAAGATATTAATGTTTCAGTATAAATATGAAAATAATATATTTCTGCCATTATTTCTATTACCCAATATTAATGTAGTCTTACAAATATTCTCAGTTCATCTGCTGAGTTCTAAAATTTCGCCTTTAGGAAAAAAAGTAAGATATTTTCCATAAAGTCCTTTCTTTTATTCAATTTTTTTCTAAACTTAATTAGTATACTGTCAGATCAAATGCAACCATACAAAATGCACCTTTTTGTTAGTCACCTTATAATTGAGATTTAGATTCAGCTTTCTCTTTCATCTTTGACATTATTAGTTTATACATAATCAAGGAAAATGAAGTGCTGTAGAATTAATGAAAAATGACAACAAATTCCTCAAATGAATCTCCTGTGTATAAAGATGCAGAATATAAATGCCATGAAAGCAGGAATTTATAAAGAAAGATCCTGGAATCTTCTTCCTTTGAAATTTAGAAGAAACTATTTTGGTTCGTATAGATTTCTTAATTAAAAAGCATTAATTTTATTTACACATCCATAACAAAAATTTATTAGAATGCATTCTTATTTAGTTTGTAGGCTTTAGGAAGTTTTCCAAAGAAGCATGGAACTCTGCATCTTAGTTTAAGTGTGTGTTTATATAAGTTTTGTCAACATATTGTCTCAAATGTTCCTATCAAATGATTGACTTTTTAAAAGTGAGAACTAGAGTAGGGAAGAAGAGTGAGAGTAATGTGTTAACATTCTTTTGTTCGAAAAAAAAAATCAACATCTTACCTTAACATATTTCCTGAGCTCATTCTCTTGCTCCTTGGCAATAGGTAAGTTTACCAAAAGCCTCTGACATTTTTGCCACAATACGCTACTAAATGGGAAAGTACACAGAATTAAAGATTTTTTTATATTTATGGTGGAAGTTTGAAGAACAAACATACTCAAGACTATCTCCAATTGACCATTAATAGGTATGTGAAAACAGAAATATAGACAAATTCAGATAAAAACAGAAACTAAATATGAGAATTGAGGACATGACAAAATTTGGGAGGACTTTGGAAAAATCAGGAGATCAATAAATCTGGAAAAATAAACACATTAATGGCTAATGAGAGCTGTTTTGCCTAAACTACCATAGTTATTTAGGTTTAAGAGTCCATTAATGGCAAAATGCCGCATTATTTTATGACCATTAAGAAAGAAAAAATAATACTTGCTATTGAAATCAGTATTTTGATTGTAAGACACAACCCAGTTTCAAACATTGTAATGTGTGAAAAGATATGACTTAAAATTAATGGAATATACTTAAAATCAGAATATGAGGAACAAAAAGCAATTAGAAACTTAGTCTTATCCCACCAATAGAATATAGGAAAGTTGCGCTGGTATGGAAAAGAGACTTAAAAGGAAACTCAAATGAAAATGCTTTCTGAAATTTATAACTACAAATGGTTACTTAGCATTGCATCTCAGCTGATGGTTTATATAAATGCAGTAGTCAGTGAATCAAGCACAGATAATACGAAATAAAACCATTTGGCAACAGAGTGATCCCATCAACATAGCTGATTACAGTAACAGAACAAGGTACTGAGCAAGAAGTTTTTGTCTCAAACTATTCTGCCTCTTAAGTTTTCGTTTGTCTCTGTGCACCAGTGGAATTGGGATTCTTACAGTAGCTTAAATACATTATGAAAAGGTTTTGGCTATCTTCTTTGCAACCTCACTTCAACAGATGTCTCACAGGGCAACTGGTCCAGGCATTGGGTAGTGCAATATTTGGAAAACTGGAAAGGGTTTCACACATTGCAGAGAAAAATAATCTGTTGAGTTCCTGAAAGACAAATCGTCAAACACTACACATGTCAACCTGGCCTTTAATTATTCATGTGAAAGGAAATTCTGCTAGCACTCTCACCTTGCAGGGAATTTTATACATTGCTAACCTTTCTATGGTTATCTTCAACTTCTCCTTGAGAGGCCCACAGAGAGGCTATCTTAGCCTGCTTTGAGGTGTAAGCCAGCTGTGTAGCTACAGCTGTCTTCAGTTCAACAGAGAGGAAAATGAAAACCTTGTTTGACCTTAGGCCTGTGCAAAATCTTCTGATTCAATTTAGCAGAAACATTCATTTGGAATAAATGCACATAGATAATTTATAAACCAATACCTGTATCCCCAGTGGAGCCAATTCTCAACTGGTTAGAACCAAAGAAAGGGTGAGTAATTTCAGCACTTTAACACTTATGGAAACCAGATTGCCATTTAATTTAAACAAACTTAATATGATATTTGTAATCCTTGAATGTTTCTAAACTCAAATTAGATCACTAAATGAAGCAAATCAATATTTGCTAGTAGAAATACATACACTTTTAAAAACAATTTTACTGGCATACAGGGATGCTCACTGTTATTTGCAATTGAAATAAATTTTGAAAATTAAATAAAATTCAAATTAGTCTTCTTTGCTCAAGACCTTTTTTAAAAATTAAATATTACATATATATTTTAATGCTTTTTAAAATTGAAATTCATTTCCTTTAAAAAATAGGCAAAATTACTTTACAATAATATAACTTGAACCTTGAAAAGTCATAACAATCTGGCTATTTTCAAGGAAATCATTACGAGGGCAATATATTTCTTTTTACTCTTGACTTGTTACTTCATTTAAAAGTACTCTGAAAAATTGTTCTTGTTTATGATTTCTCTCCAAGCTCTCCTCTTTTTCCATATCTTGAATTGTAAAACAAGAAATATATGTTTTTCAGTAGACTAATATTTGTGTGAGTTGGGTGGGGGGTCAGAGATAAATAAAATGGGTTAGCAAGAATGGATACAAAAGTATCAGAGAGGGAAGGATTGCCTAATAATATATAGGATGTTCAGTTTTATTTGAATTGCAAGTAAACAAAACAAATATTGCATATGACATGCTCATACTATAAAACCATTCATTATTCACCTGAAATTCAAATTTAACTAGGCATCTTGTATATTTATTTGCTAAATCTGGCAAACCTAGGTAGGGGTAAACTGAAGAGTTATTCATGGTGGACTTTCTAGTCTCAGGTTTCCTTATGGACGGTCTTTCCACTGTTAAGGGTGCACTTTTAGAAATAATCTGCTCTACAAAATTGCTTTATTTTCACGTAATCAAAATTGCAGGTGGCTGAGGATGACACCAGACAAGATGCTAATTTTACATTGTAATGATTAGATGTACATGACCGCTGGGTATTGGGAACTTGAGGTCCATAAAGCAACAAAGTGTCCCAGTTGAGACTTTCTCAATATTCTCTGGAAATTCTCAAATCCTTGTGTTGGGTCTCTAAGAAATCTGTTGTTGTCTTTGTCATTGTTGCTCTTCATCACCCTAGTTTTAACAGGTAAAATCCATTTGAGCAATGGGTATCACAAACTTGATTAAATTAACTGAAGATGTGTGATGTCACTGTAGATCCAATATGTTGACAAATGCAAAGTGTTTGGCCAACAACCAGGGAGCACATTCATGCATACCGAATTACCTTCCTTATAGGTATTGTCTGGAAAGTTATCCATTTGTCTGTCTGGTGGTTTCTTTCACTGGAATGAACATCTCTTCCTTCTATGTATTTTTCTTAGCTACTCTGGGAATATTTTTAAATAAAATTTATCTATGATGATTCTCTAGAAAAGAAAACAACTCATGCTTATAGAATCTAATAAATAAATTCTTTACTCAAATGATATGTAAGAAAACAATTGTCTTACTTTGCCAGAGGGCTGCCAATGCAAAGTACTAGAAGTGGGTTGCCTTTTATAAGGGGGTTTTTGTTTAGGGTAAAAGCTTACAGTTACAAGGCTGTAAAATGTCTAAATCAAGGCACCATCAGAGATGCTTTTGCACCAAAGTCAGCTACTGGTGATCCTGGTGTCCTGTCATGTGGCAAAGATAGCAGCTGATCTCTGTGAAATTACCTGCCTTCCTCTCTAGAATCTACCATATCCTGGCTGCTCAGCTGTGGGCAACCAGGCAAAAAGTCTGTCTATTTCCAGGCCTCCTCTCTTAGGCATGGCTGTGCCAGTTCTTCCTAAGTTCAGCTGTGAGATATCAGGCACATGTCTTGTTTCTTCAGCCTTGAGCTTCTCCATGGGTCCAGCCCCTTGGGAGCTTCATGCTTAAGCTTTGGCTGCTAGCAATCCTCAAGTCCTCTCTCAAATGGCAGGGTTGAAAATGGTGGCTTCCTTGTTCTGTATCTCTCTCTCTGTATCTCTGTTTACATAAAACTCTAGTAAGAGGGTGGAGACCCAGCCTGAGTCACATTTCACTGATGTAGTCCAATCAAAAGGCCCCACACCCACAGGAATGGATTAGTCCAATAACATAATCTTTTTCTTTTTGGGATTCATAAAAAAACTTAAAACTGCCACAACAATATACATTTATTTGTGAAACTTGGACATCTACCTACCTCATCATTTAAGTACAATTTTCTTCTGTTCCTCTCATAGGGTGCTGAGAGGGAGAAGAGGAGACAGAAAGGTAGGGAGAGGAAGATATGCCCTTTTCTTTTAAAATAGTTAGAAACTACACAGGTAAATATCAGGAACTTTTCACATTATTGTTACTCAACTGAATGGTAACAGGAATTCCACGGTAAAGTTAAACAATCCAAGGCTACACAGAAGTTATAAAGCCAAACCAGGGAATCGGGTGTGGCTCAATCTATAGAACTCCCGTTTACCATATGGGGGGCCCCGGGTTCGCTTCCCGGGGCCTCCTTGTGAGGGCAGGCCGGCCTGCGCCGCATGGTGGGCTGATGCAGCAAGACCTCACAGCAACGGGGAGATAAGCAGACACAGAAAAAACAATGGACACAGCAAACACAAGCAGCAAGGGGGGGATAAATAAATAAATAAATAAATAAATAAATAAATAAATAAAGCCAAACCATGCAGATTTCTTAATAATCTTTTCTTAACAAATATTAATAAACTTTATTTTTAAAGAAGTTTTAGATTTATTGGTATTGTAGTTATTTTCTCCCTTTTGATACCTCTCTTACAGCATTTCATGGCAAGTATAAACACAATTCAAAAAAATCTCTCCAGTCTTCATGTTACTGTATCTACCAGGTAGATTTGTCACTTTGAAGGCTCAAGTTCCTCAATGGTGTCACATGAAAGAGGACTGCCATGTCCAACAAAAACAGTGATACATAGCTAAATAGTTGGCTGGACATATAGGACACTGTATGGTGGTACATGTGGGCATGTGAATCTGACTTGATTAACTTCAGGACTTGGTTGGTGTTACCTTGAGGTTGTTGAGGTCTTGCCTATGCAGGGTGAGTCTGGCAAAATAATTTCTCGTGAATGTATTATATATAATCTAATAATAGTAAATTATATTCAATTCAACATCTTTACTGTCATATTTCACCTAGTCTTAGTTGAGAGCATTAACAGGTGCTCCCATGCATAATGAAGAAAAATTACTTTAACTAGAGTTTCCAGATTTCAAAAGGTTGTAGAACAATTTTTTGTCCACTTTGAGATATTCAATGGTCAAGAGAAGTCAACTCTGCATGCTCCAGGTCAGCGTTTCTCAACTTTGACACTATTGTCATTCTCTCTTGTCAGGGACAATCCTTTGCATTGTAAAATGTTCAAAAGCATCCATGGCCTCTACCCACTGAATGCCATTAGCATTTAAATATTGCAGTCAAAAATATCTCCAGAGTTTCTCAAATGTTCCTTGGGGGAAGGATGGGGAAATGAAATCATCCCAGGCTGAGAAACACTGGTCTAGAAAATGAGCATAAGTTGTTTTTTAATGTTCATTTTTATATGGTTTCTAAGACAAATATATCCTTCCTCCTTTCTCACAAACTAAGCTATATGAAGCATTGATCAAAATCATCATGATTTGTCATTGTAGCTATACATAGACAGGGAATATATTTTCCTTCAGCACTTCATGGAAAGTACCTATTCCCCTGTTGTGCAGAAAATTAGGCTTTATATACATATATACTAAATTTTTTAATAAGTATACTTAAAAAACTTAATTTTCAACTCATACTGGGAACTAAATATATGTTATTAGAGCCATTTTTGTAGGAAAAGCAAATGCTATAGGATAAAGTGTACTGTCCAGCATAGGATCTATTTTTGGTATCTTATTTTAAAAGATAGCTGTAGAATGACACATTTCCTGGACTTAAATTCTCCCCAGTATTGTTGAATTTTAGTAAAAACAAGAAACTAGTACCAGATGTTTCAGTAAGTATGGATGGATGAATATAAAAATTATTTCTACGTGATATTTACCACTTAATTAAAATGTAGATGAAAGAAATTTAAATATTTTCATTATAAAAAATGTATGACAAGTATTTGGCTAAATGCTTATTTTCTTGCTCTCTTCTTCCAATTATATACATGATCTTAGGGTCTAGAATTCATTTGTAGATAGAAAAAGCCACAAAATGTATTAGCTGTTATCTATGTTGAGGAAATTATAATTGCTATAAGCTAAATTTTGTGTTTCTTTTTATTTGCTTTTTTTTTTTTTTTGCAAATTTATAAATGCAAAACAAAATATTTTGCCTGTAAAGAAAGACATGTCAGCCAATAAATTACCTTATTCCTGTCTAAGTTTAGAAATTTTCAAAGAATGTCTGACAACTTTACCACTATACTGGGTCTTGTAACTTTATTCACGCTATTGGTATTCTGTATTTCCAAAGTTTTAAAAGTAATTTCCCAAGAAACTGTTGAAAACCCACTGTTTAAAATGATTACTTACTTGAACAAGTGCCTACCAAGCTATTTTTCTATAACAAAGCTCAGAGGAACTTGTACCACATAACTGTTTAATTTACAATAGAAATTTAAAAGAAGAAAACATTAATTAGAGCTTGTTAAAAAGCTTCATGACAGGCAAACACTAAAATACAATAATAGTTTAAAATGACTATGCAAATGTGTTCTTTTCATTTTCACAAAGGCACTTAGAGTGTCATCTAAAACTCTCCAAACATAAAATGGTTAATGCTTATAAAAGTATTCATTGATTTATTCAGCAAATATGTGCTGCTATAATTATCTAAGTAATATCTGATTAAAATAGATGTAAATATATTTTCATAAAGTAAAATTCTGAAGGTGTCCATGATTCTATAATTTTAGCCTAGTAGCAAAGTAGCTATTGTAAAAGACTGCTTAGTTCTGGTTTATAAATAGATATGTAGCAGCTTTCATGGCCCTCATTTTTGCTTTATGCACCCATTCCTATAAAATTCCACCGCCATATTTAAGTCATCCATAAATGGTGATGCAAATGTCTTCTGAAAGCCTCTAATGTATAGGCACAAGGTCAAAATAGCCAGTTATTCATGCGTAGTTTGTACAGCTTTCTTAGTGGGAGCTTCTAAATTCTTTATTCAAAATTCTTATTAATTAGATTACAATCATTTAAAAATCGAGTTTTGGAAAACTGGGAAGAATGACATCTATCTGTCATGATATTTAAGTACATGATCATCTTCTAATATGCCAGATAAGCATACGATAAATTTTGAAATTAATTCTAGGTAATGAAGATCCAACTCCAAACAGCATTTAGAACTTACGAAACAACAAAACAAAACACTGGAGCCATTGTATTACATTACATCCCAAAGAGAATCAAGGTATTTGCTATCATTACCACTAATGTGTTGTACAAGAAATTTTTAAACATGAAATAATAAATTTCAAATATAGTATTAGATTTAAAAAAGGAAGAAAACACTTATTGGAGATATTTTTTCCAGGTACAAACTCCATGAAATTTAGCAGTTTAAAATAAAACTAAAAAATAATCTACTTATAATACTGATGCAATGTGTGAAACATTTCAGAATTAATTGAATTAATAATGTCTTGTTTATAAAGAAAGAAGCTATAAAATTTTCTTGATGAAAATGTATGAATAAATGAAGGGGGAAGCAGGTGTGGCTCAATGGATAGAGCCCCTGTTTACCCGGGGCCTCCTTGTGAGAGCAGGCCGGCTGCACGGCGCGGTAGGCTGATGCAGCAGGACCTCACAGCAAGGGGGAGATAAGCAGACACGGAAGAAACACGCAGCGAATGGACACAGCAAAACACAAGCAGCAAGGGGGGGATAAATATATAAATAAATAAATCTTTAAAAATAAATAAATAAACAAATAAATGAAGGAACATATCTGTTTTTAAATTCTCATTTATAGTCTACCCTTTCCCTTTCTATTCCTTTAATTTGATGTTGTTCAGTTCTTAAATAAGGGGTCTAGTTTTATTCCTGAGCATATTATTCTCTGGTTTAAATTACTACCTATAGGATGATGATTCCTTTCTGAGCTCCAGA
This sequence comes from Cabassous unicinctus, assembly GCA_029593785.1. Classification (NCBI taxonomy): domain Eukaryota; kingdom Metazoa; phylum Chordata; class Mammalia; order Cingulata; family Chlamyphoridae; genus Cabassous; species Cabassous unicinctus. The sequence goes on along the minus strand of JAQZBX010013826.1, from coordinate 28,039 downwards.
TACTTATATCAAATACACTCCGACTTGGAACCCTAGCTACCTGATAGTGTATGCAAAAATTGAACAACTCTATAAAACTCCATAAGAAACAAAAGAAATTGTGCATGTTTCTTCAGGCACATGGAGCATTTACAAAAATAAACAATAAGCTAAACCATAAAGAAAGCCAAAATGAATTTCAATTACTTGAAATCATATAGATAATGTTGTCTGGTCAGGATGCTTAATTTACTATTAAGCACATAAAGACAGACAATTTACATAGATTAGAAATAAAGAAACATGTTTCTATATAACCTACAGGTCAATAAATAAATTGCAATAGAATATATTTTCACAGAATTATTACATAAATATAATTCAAGACTTGTGGGAGCTAAATGAAAAATTAGAGGGAAAATAAAAGTCATTCTTACATCTATTGGAAATGAAGAAAAGATGAAAATATAAGCGCAAACTATTCTTTTAGAAAATGTAGAATTAGAGCAACAAAATTATCGCAAAGAGAATGGAAGGAAAGAAATAATAGAAATAATAGCAGAAATCAAGAAAATAGAAAAAAAATGATCATGAAAGCCAAGAACTCAACTTCTGAAAAGATTATTAAAATTGCTAAATTCCTGATGAGTATAATCCTTACATAATGTTGCATCTGGAAATCTCAAGCTTTTACATAATAGACATCTCAAATCTACATATCAGATTAGAAATTTCATTTTACAGATAAATGTTTCTAAATCTAAGAAAAATCACAGATAAAAACATTAAAAGTAAAATGTAATATCCGTAAATTTAAAGTCATATATAATTCTATTCAGAAAATTGAAATATCAGGAAAAAATAGATATATCAGACACTAAGTTAATTAACTTAATAGTTAAAAGACTCTACCAAAAACTAATAATATATCCCTGTATAAAATTATCCAATGATATGAATATTCATTTAAACAAAGGAGAACTACAAAGTAAGGAGAAACTTTATGCTCCTTGGTAATTAGAAATTGAAAATTAAAACAACAAAAAGATATGACCCAAGAAAATGGAAAGATGAATGGCAATGCATTCATAGTGTGGCCTGAACTATGAGAAATAAGCATTTTTTTAGAATGCTGGCCAAAATAAATTGGTCAACAATTAGAAAACCCCAGTTTTCAAGATGCAGTATTATGTATTGATTATTCTCATCAAGGAGTTTATCAATTTTATGAATCATTTCCAAGAACCAATTGTTGATCTTCAATGTGTACTTCTAGTTTGTTTTCTAGTTCATTAATTTAAGCTCTATAATAAATATTTCCTTTTTCTCTTCCCTATGCTAATATGATGAAATCTTAGATGGGTTTAAAAATACTGGTTGTATGTAACAAATTTGTATTGCTGTGTAACAAATTACCACACACTTAGTGGATTAAAACATCATCTCTGGGAATAGGCCCTGGAGTGAATCTTTTAATGCTGAAGTCAAGTTGTAAATTTGGCTTCATTCCTCTTTGGAGATTCAGGGAAAGAATTTTTTTCCAAGCTCATTCAGGCTGTTGGCCAAATTCAGTTCCTTTTTCATGTTGTAGGATTTAGATTGTAGATTTGAAGTTACAGGTTGTAGGCTGTAGGACTGAGGGTCCCAATTCTTTGCTGGCTGGCAGTGGGGGCCATTATCTGCAACAAGCAACTGCCTGCATTACATCCCTTGCCATGGAGGCTCTCCATCTTCAAAGTCATCACTTAGTTTGCCAGAGCTTCTACTGCAAACACTACACAATGGGTTGGCTTATACAATGGGTATTTATTCGCTCACAGTTTTGAGGATTTAGGAATTACTAAATAAAGATATAGACAAGGCTGGCTTCCTTCCCAAAGATGGTAGCATTCTGGGGCTGGCTGACAGCTATTCTCAGGTTCTTTGGCTGTATTTTTGCCTCCCATCACATGGCAATGTCCTGTCCTTTCTCTCTTCAGTGCTTACAGGTTCTCTTTATAAGGTCTCCAGTAGTCCACACAAAGGCCTACCCTGATCCAGTTAGCCACACCTTAATGAAAAGTAATATCATGAAAAGGTCCTATTTATAAATGGGTTTATACCCACAGGGATGTTGATTAAATTTGCAAACAAGTTGTTGCTAGGGTATATAACTCATTGCACCACTCAGCAACAGACAATTTCCTTTTTCAGGCACAGTTCCTTTAAAACACTCACCTGTAGGCAGGCCCAGTACACTCAGGATAATCTCCCTTTCTTAAGGTCACTCTGCCATATAATAACACTGGTGTTATTATCCCAATATATTCATGAATTCTAGAGATTATAAAGGTGACCAACAGGAGGTAGAAATCTGTGCAATCTTACAATTCTGCCTATCACATTGTTTGAAAGCAAATGGAATGTGAAATGTTTAACATAAAATATTAAACAAAAAATCCTGTCATAAAAGCACACGAACACATATATATGTTCACTAAAAATAATTGTTTTAAAGATTAATGGTTCTTTTCTGCAAATGGCAGGGGTTTCATTCTAGTTTCCTATTTCATTACAATGCTTTTTATGCTTTAAGACACATAAAATAAACATCACTTTTTCAAAGTCCATCTTCTAATATTATTGTGAATGTTTTAAGTTTTATGATATTGATGTACTTAACAAATTCTGACTAATAACACTTTTATGAAAAAAATAAAATGAACCTAATGCTATTAGTGGAGGAAAGCCCATTTGGGGAATTTAATATACTAATGCAAGCTATCAACATTTGTTTTGTTTTATAAATATAGTTTCTTTTTGGCTTAATGAGAGGGGTGGGGTTGATAGTAAACAGCTATAGGACAAACTACATGTAATAAAAAAAAACATTACTTTCCAAATGACCTTTCTGGTAAATGTAGATTTTCATATTTGGTTTTACTTCAAATGAAAGCATTCCTGTCTATTTACCAGTAGCAGTTTGGCAGTTTGATATAGTTATGAATTCCAAAAATTAATATTGGATTATACTTGTAAACAGTTCTGCTAATCTGGACATGATTAAGTTATGATTAGGGCATTGACTGGGCCACGTCAGTAGGGCATTGAGCCCCACCCCTTGGTGAGTGGGGTCTCAAAGATAAAAAGACATGGCAAAAGACAGTGTTTGAGAAGTTTTGAGTTGGAGTTCTGATGTTGGAGTCTTGAGCTGGAGCCCCGGGAAGTAAGAGAGCTTGATAGAGAGGAAGGAGAGAAGGCCCAGGGAAAAGAGATGAGTGGTTTGCCTGAGAGTCTACAGCTGGCCTTGTGGAGAGAGGCAAAACCTAGAGAGCCTCATAGTCTACAGCTGACCTTGTGGAGGAAACAGAGCTGAGCCTGGAGAGAAACAGAGCCCAAGGAAGAGAGGGACCCAAGAAGCCTGACCCATGGTAAACGTAGGCAGCTGTCTTGCTCCAACACGTGGCAATGGACTTTGGTGAGAGAAGAAACTTATGCTTTATGTCCTGATAACTGTGGACTTCTACCCCAAATAAATACCCTTTATAAAGACCAACCAATTTCTGGTATTTTGCATCAGCACCCCTTTGGCTGACTAATACATTACCTCTCTGTTATAGGCAACGTTCTTTCTGATTATTATTAAAATCTTATTTTGACTTCACTCTGCCACCCTCACAGCTGTAAGTGCTTCCTCTGCCTAACCATCAGCTTGCAAGAGAATTGGGACCTATTGATGTTGTTTGAGACTGTACATGCCCCAGAAAATCATGTCTTTAAAGCTAATACATTCCTGTGGATATAAACCTATTGCAGGTAGGACCTTTTGATTAGGTTACCCAGGTTGGGTCTTAATTCTCTCACTGGAATCCCTTTCAAAAGAATGACATTCAGAGGAAGAAAGAGAGAAAACCATGGAAGCCAGATGCTGAAAGCAACAAAACCTGGAAGAGAAGGGGGAGATCGAGAGGTGCTGCCATGTCCCTTGCCATGTGACAGAGGAGTTCAGGATTGATGGCAGCCAGTCTTTGGGGACAAAGCATCACCTGATGATGCCTTGACTTGGATATTTTTTCTCACCTTGGAACTGTGAGCATGTAAACTAATCTCCATTGTAAAAGCCAACCCATTTTTGGTATATTGCTTTCAGCAGACATTTAATTGAAGGGAAAACATTGAGTAGGCAGAGTGGCAGAAATCATATTGTAATGTAAAGCTAATTACAAGTGAATTATAATAGATCATGGATGAGAGTGTTCACGTCCATCAAACAGAGTTTAAAAATGTATTCCTCTATTGATATGCCACAATGCATTTGTTATCATTCAGAATTATACTTTTTTATTTCATTTTCACCCAAGAATTTTTTGTCAATTTCCTGCAATTTACAGAAACTTTTTCAGGAATGAACTAAAAATATGAGCAAATATTAGTTGTCATTAGAAAACAACTTTATTTGAACTGTTCTTTATTTTTTAACAATTTATTAAAGTATATCATTCATACATGAACATACATAAACTATAAGTGTTCAGTAAACTTCATGAACTTACAAAACAATCATGCATAACATCATGCAAGGCTCCCACACATCACCCCCCACACACAAACACCCCGCATTGTTGTGAAACATTTGTTAACAAATCATAAAAAAGCATTGTCAAAGTATTACTACCAACTATAGTCTGTATCTTCCTCCCCTATACATTTTTTTAAGGATTTATTTATTTATTTTATTTGCTTTTATCCATTTTTACCACCACCACCCCTCTGTTTTTGCTGTTTCTGTGTCCATTCGCTGGGCAACTTTCTGTTTCCGTTTCCTGCTCTCTCTCATCATCCTTCTCCTCCTGTCTTCACTGAGATTCGATCCTCAGAACCTTCAATGTGAGAGAGCCATCCCACTGCCTGCGCCAACTTAGTTCCTGTTTTTTTGGTGTGTCTTGTCTTGGTTTTCCCTCGTGTCACTCTCCTGTTACATCATCATCTTGGTGCATGGCTCGCGGGGCCTAGTGGCGGCTCGCGGGGCCTAGTGGCTCACCCACGCACGGGGCCTGGTGGCTCACCTGGGGCCTGGCAGCTCACCCACGCACAAGACCTGATGGCTCACCCATTTGCGGGGCCTGGTGGCGCACCCAAGCACGGGGCCTGCTGACCCACGCATGTTCTATTTTTTTTTTCTTTCTTTTTACTGGGAGGTCCCAGGGATCGAACCCAGGTCACTCCATAATGGAGATGGATGCCCAACCACCCGAGCCACATCTGTTCCCCTGCTATATCTCTTAAGGTTGACCAAAGATACCCAAAGTTACAGTCTTTTCCCATACAGAATGGTCATATAATAAATCAGGCTTAGTTTATCACCAGCATTCTAATAAACCAGACCTAGGGAGAAACACTAGGTCTGGGAACACATGCATGGTTTCTAATATAATGAATGTTTAGCCTACCGTGATTATCACAAAATCAGGACAGGGAGAATATTCACACTGAACTGTTCTTAGGAATATTTTTTTCCTGAAAGATAAAGAAATATATACTATGGCTATCAAAGGATGCTTACAATAATTGTATATAAAGACAACTCTTTTAGGAGAATCTATGTGCAATTTTATTTATCATTTTACTGAGAAATGAAAGAGTCAATATTCTAAAAGTAAAGGCATAATCAGTTTTCCCCTTAGCAAGAAAACTAGTGGTTCTTGCTTTTTAAACTATAAAAGCATCACAGAAAGGCAATTATTTATTTCCTTTACCTGAAATTGCTTCTTAATCACCTAGTTATTCCTGACTTGAAAGAAGCCTAACTGGAGCAAAAATGGAAATTATAATACCCAAATATATTAACAGAAGTGTGGTATACCAGAGGCTTTATTAAAGTGGTTATTTCTTGTTTTCATTTTTAATTAACTTCTATTTTAAACACAAGGCCTTTATGTCAAAATAATATCCTTCAGGAGATGTAAGAGAGGAGGAAAAAGAAGAAAGGAGCTAATACTTAATTCAAATAAAGGCAATTGGAAAGAAAGATGTTATTGTTTGAATATTTGTTCTTAATAACACCAAACTTGAATTTTTAACTTAGAAATATGTTATAGAAAATGTGTAGACTATGTTTACTGTAGCAATGCTGCTAAATATATAAATATGGTTTTATTTTCTAAAAAATAATAGCTATCTTATACAACAGAGCTTATTTTATATTTTTTATTTTGTCTTTTTTAAAAGTTCAGTATAATAGGTCTTAGTATTGCCAACATAATGGAAATTTTCCCCACAAAAAGTGGTCACAGAAGGCTTTCAAATAGTTATTAATGAACACCTAAGAATAATAAGTTTTATAAAAACTGTATGCATGTAAAAAAGTAAAAAGTATTTTCTAATGTTAATATATGCTTGATAACTCAGACTTCATGCATTCATCTAGTAATGGACTCTTAGGTTTTTAATATGATATAATGTCATTAATAAAATTTTTAATTATAACATATTTTAAAATTTGTTTTTAATTCAGATTGGTTAAGAAATTTTTATTTTGTTTCCATTTTGCCAAGTGGATATTAATCTTATAGTTGTAATAAATACTCAAGGCACTGAATGGAATTGATAAATATAATACCTTTGCTTCCAGAGAAATATTTCAGAAATTTTATGAAAGATGGAAAGTCTTCTCAGATTATCTCTTTAAAATCAAATATTAAGGTGTCAAAATTCCACTCCAGTGAATTAAACATCAATAAAAACTTAATACCTTACTTTGCACCATATTATTGTAACTGTTTTACTTTGCAAAAAATATTATATTGTATTATATTCATCTATGAATGCTACTATTACTGTCTTTTGAGGATTTTTTGTTTGTTTGTTTTAGGTTATGGTGTTTAAAATCACTTTTGATCTGAAATATGGGTGGTAAATCAGACCCGTATTTCTCGTTTTATGAATCCCTTCATCTCAAATCCAACAATCTGAATTGCCATGTCAGAACATGATCTCATACTCTTCGTCTATTTCAGTCTTCTCCTTGAACTGTAACTCTTTTTCTGTTCTCACTTACCTCCTGTAAGCATTAGGGACTACATAATACCCTAAGGCAAATTTTCCTTTCTTTTTTCCACATCCATTAGGTTGGGAATAAAATATTTCTGCCAATTCAATGCCTCTCAAAAACCTTCTTTTCTCTTTTCTATTCTCTCATTTCACCATAGAAATATACTCTTAAAGTCCACCATAGCTGATTTAAGTTACCCTCCTACCTCAGAACTCTCTACTTCAATATATCTCACGTGCTGTTTTAGGTTAACAATTCTAAAAGACTACTTCAGCACTGCTCCTCAGCCCATCAGTGCCAGGATGGCTACTGGGCATCAGTTCAGATTGGTGAGTGCCTTTGCCGTTAAGGTGAATAAACAATTTGAATTATCATCAATTCTATCACTACCTAATATGGTGAACGAATGTTATTCTAGTTGAAGTAATCAATAACATATCCAGCCCCATTATTTCAAGTTGTTAATTAAGGGATCATATTATGAAATCACTCATCACTTGAAAAATTCCAATATAATATGCTTTATAATACTTTTGGCTGTTTCACATATTTTTATTAGGGGGTGAGGGACTTTTTAATCTATAAATAACAAATGTATCAATCAATATAGTTTTAGAAATACTTATTTAGTTTTGCAGAAAACCACTTTTCCAAATGGTCAAAACTGCTCAGTTTTATTCCTTTAAAATAAATTTTAAATGTCACTAGAGATTCTGATAATGAAATGCAGAAATTATTTTAGGAAGGTAAAAGAGAAAAATAGCATTTTAAACTGAATGCATGTAGCAACAGAGTAGAACCTCATTTTATGGAAATCTTTAGCGTCTAAGATTTAATAATGAAGAGGGAATCCTGAGCTGTGAGTCCTCAGATAGGATTTCTGAGCTTGGTTCTTTTAGTAATTAGCTTTAGTACTTAGTAATTCATTTAATATGGTTAGTTGTTTCTTATACCACACACATAAAATAAGGGGAAATTTGGTTAGATAATCTCCCTTTCAGCTCTATTATCACACACACATACAAACACACACACGCAAACATATACACACATTCCCAGTTAGTAGTGACACCTATATGAGAAGACAGGAACATCCTCATTTCTAACATGTAGCTTTGCTGTTTTCCTTAAAGAGGCAACATAGAGCCATAGTGTAGAATAAAATACTTGATGACAAGATGTGCTTTAAATCAAGTGTTTGTTTTACCTTTCAATCTGTTCATGGTAAGAAACAGAATCAGATGGGGAAAAGCATCATGACAGTCTGAAATTAAAGTATTACGGCAGGAGTTTAACTAGAGATCTCAGAAAACAATCTAGAAGAAATGTATTCCATAAGCTTTCAAAATTATGAAGTTTAGCTTTCATGTAAAATATGCAAAAAAAATTCTATTTACTATAGTTCATATTTGGCTAGTACCCACTTTCTAGGATTAGTGTTGATGTGATAGTTGCTATGACTCTACCATACATATAGGGATAAGAGTACACTGTAGATACTCCAAATATATTGTTAAATTATAACATAAATGTTATTATTTTAATTATTAGGTCTTTGTCAAAAAATCCCAAATGATGTTTAAAAGGCTAACAGGTCCCTTACTTTAATTTGTACTCATATTACTGAATGTCTCTATCCTAATATAATTTATTTTTATACTTTTTGATCAAATGGATCCAACAAATTCCTTCCATGAAAAATATGTTGTCAGTTAACTCAATTTAAAAAATTTCTGTTCATTCTAAAGTTCCACCAAAAATTTATGTGTTACCAGGTTACTTTGATTTTTTAATTTAATATGAAGTGAAATAATAAAATAAGCCTTTGGAAATTATAAGGTGATCCAGGAACTAAGGGAAAAACCCGTTGATTCACTTCATTCATTCATTCATTCATTGAAAAAGTTTCTCATGAAGCCTATGTTGAAGGGAGATGGACAAACAATAATTTAAAACTTTATTAATAAATAAATTTATACTATTTTAGAAGATACATGCTCTGGAAATTCAGAACAGGGTAAAGAAGATCAGGAGTACTGTGGGCTCGGCATTTCTCTTTAAATTTTCCTCTAAAAACATGATTCAGATGACACAATTTCTATAGAAATAGGAATTCCCTGGTAACAGCTATTTTGATTTTCATTTAATTTCTTCTTTTCTTACTCATAATATTATCTATTCATGAATTCAAGAAAATCTCTTAATCACGTACAAAGAGCACATGTGGACTGGATGAGACAGGGGTCTAAAAGCCTTTTTTCAACACACTGTCAGGTGAGTACTCAATAAATGAAGCACCTGTTAGCTCACTGTTATCTTGTTATCTAGTCAGTTTATAACTCACTAAAATTGAGAATTACAGAAAAAAAGCTCATTATTTTGACAGGCATTGCAAAGGGTTAAGTCATACCTTGCTCCAAAAGATATGTTGAAGTCTTAGTCCATGTTCTTGTGGGAGTGAAAATTTTGTAAATAGGACTGTTGTAGATATTATTAGTTAAGGTGTGGATTCATTTGTAAATCGGATCTTTGAAGATCCTATTTAGATAAGGCCAAATTGAATTAGAATGGGCATCAATCCATATGGCATGAGTCATTATAAGGCAGAGGAAATTCAGACAGGGCCTCTCAGAGAAAGCCATTTGAGTAAGGCAGAGCATGCCAAGGATTATGAGCAAGCCACCTAAGACTGCTATAGACTAAGAAAAAGCAAGACTTTTTGTGACTTTGATTTTGGGCTTCTACCTTCCAAAATCACAAGAAAATAAATTCCTGTGTATAAACCAAACAGTGTGTGTAATTCATCATAGTAGCCCTGGCAAACTAAGACAAGTATATTTTATAACTTTCAACAAAATATTTATTTTTCATGAAAACTATTCCATGAGTACTAGTTTTCTGATAGAATGTATCACAGAATGTAGACGTTGTAAGTTTTAATTCATCCAGAATCATGTACCTGGCACATGAACAAATATATGCTTTATAGTTAATGAAGCAAACATTCTGTCCTATGGAGCCTGATGGGGAAACAGGGGAAAAAAAGGAAAAAAAAAGGTTTAGAGATCTTATATGAAAGTTCAATTCTTTAACTGTGCATACTTTTTTGTTTTATCTCTTCTAAACAGAATCAAGAACCCAAGCCTTTATAATGAATAAAATTTTTCTAGATATTAATATTCTTGCTACAGAATCCCAAATAGCAAATCAATCATTTGTTCCTAACGGTATTATATTCAATCAAAGGGAAAAAAATGCTCTTCCTCTAACACTGATGAAATAATGGCTTGTCCCTCTCAGACATTTTTATCTAGCTTTATTTAGGAAGGCTTATGCTCTTACAAAAAGGTAAGAGTCAAGATGATTAAAAACAAGAATTAATGGAAGTTAAAGTGTCTTCTATAAGTCAAGTGAGGCTTTAAGAGAATTAGAAATCATATTGGTAGAGACAGGTATAACATCAATATTTTGGTGATTGTGATGGCTTGGAGCTAGTTAGCCCAGGAAAACCTTTTCTTACATGTAATCCATTCCTGTGTGCATGAACCCATTGTAAGCAGGACCTTGTGATGAGTTTACTTCAGTTAAGGTGTGGTCCAACTCAATCAGGATGGACCTTAATGCTATTTACTGGAGTCCTTTATAAGCAGAATGTAATTCAGACAGATATAGAGAGAAAGCCACAGAAGCAGCATGGAGAAGTTGAAATCACTGGAATCTAGAAGGGAAGGGAGAGGCCAGGGAAGGCCACCATATGCATTGTCATGTGACAGAGGAGCTAAGGTCAAGGGATTGCCTGGCAGCCAGCCCCAGAATACCACAGTCTTTGGGGAGAAAGCATCACTTTGCTGATGCCTTGATATGAATTTTCCTTCGCCTCAAAACTGTGAGCCCCAAATTTTCCATTGTTTAAGCCAACGCGTTTCATGGTGTTTGCTTGAGCAGCCAAAGAAACTAAAACAGTGGTAAACTGAAAAATATTGTAAATAGTGTATTAGGAAAATCAGTTATGGATCTGTGTTTAAACCAATTTCTCTTAGAGAAACAGGTAAAAAATGAATGAGATATAATTAGGAACTGAGAGATGAAATTTTCATTAAATTAAAAAGTATATCTATATATGCTTTTTTATATATTCCATTCAGATTTTTTCAATTTTGAAAACTTTAGATTGCTAAAATATTAATTTTGTAGGAAAACCAGAAACCAGCTTGGCTTTAGAACAATTTCTAGAACATTTGACATTCAATAAATAAATATTGCTAGTGAAAAATCCAAAACTGAATTCTCCAGAGCAGTGGTTAATTGAGTAACATGAAACAATCTTTCAGAATGATTATATTTCCTACACTTCAGCTCAGTAGGAAAGATGGTAAGAAAACACACAGTTAATAACTTTTCTCAGTGGATGGGATCTCTGCACAATAGCTGCATTTTTTCAGGTTACAATATTTACAAAAATTTTGTGATAATTTTTGGTCTATAGTATTTTTTCTGATATCTTCAAAAAGGAAAGGATTTGTACATACACATTCTTATTAAAGGATGTACCATATCTAGGAGCATACTACACTATTCTTTTAATTCATTATATTACTATATAGTCACTCACATATATACATGTGTACATACATGTGTATGTGTGTTTATTCACTTAGCTCATATTATTATAAATATAGAAATATAAATTGCTTAAAAATATGGAACTCAATTAAAAAAATATGTCAGCAAGTGTGGAATTGCAAAAAGGCCTTTTAAATTTTCTGTTAATACTTTACTCTTTTAATGTTTTTCCATTCTTTACAAAATGTTTCACAGAGAAATTATTACGAGCACAGTGATTAGGAAAATCAAACAAATATTATCTTCATTGTACCCAGGTATTATGTATTTATTTAGCAGTCTGACTTCACACAGGGGCTAAAAGATTGAACTGCATTTGCCCTTGCCTCACTTATCTGTATACCTACGTACGTAACTAGAACGTTCTAGTTTATATATGAACTTTTCACCTACAGTTAAGCTTTTGTATTTGGACTCTAAGGAAATAATTTTGTCTCTCAGGAATTGGATAACTTTTGGCAAGAAGAGACGATGCATTGTGATCTTTACAGGTAAATGTAAAATTAGAATCAAAATAATATTAAGTGAAATCTGTCCTTGTAATAGTAGGTAATGTTCAAGAATTGTTTTCATTAAAAGAAGTCATTAGGTAATATGCCCTCCTTGTTTTTTTATTAGAGCTTGATGCCATGGTATCCCTTAATTTTGAAGGAAGGAATGGAAAACATTTCCATCTGTGTATATTTCTTAGTAAGTGGTAGGATCAAATGTGCTTGTTTCTTTTTTATTTGTTTAAAGTAAATATACCAATTAAAATTATTATTACCAACAGAAGCATATTGGATGATTCAAAATAGGGTAAATATAGTGTCAGAATGGAAGTTTCTTTAGGTCTGGCCTCACGGAAAATATTTCCTGGGTTGGCGTTTGGCGGCATGCATTGGTATAAGTCTTCCTTCATGGCCTGCAGCCTCGCTGGGCGTGAACTGCCACTAAAACAGTCTGTGCTTAGAACAGACAACACACTCCAGATGAAAGGACCTGCACTGATCACTTTAAATGATCTTGTACCCCCTGATAAAAGAATTGTTGATTCTATAGGGAGGCAGAAAATTTGTCTTTACTTTATGCAAAAATTAAAAGATTCTAGAGCTGAATGGACCTAAACAATAATTTAAACAAGCTATTCTTCTTTCAGACTCCCAGTTATTGTGTAACTTTTGTATAAACAATTTTATGATGAAAAATTTAATATTGCTTTGATAATGAATTTGATATATTATTAATGGACTTCAAAATCATTATTCCTATATTATTCACAAATTCACAAGTTGTGAGTGGTGTTATTACCATTTTACAGATGTGAAACTGGGACTTGTAGTTAAATAACTTGCCCAAAGTTCCAAATCTCATAAGCGCCAGTGCTGTTGATTGTTGGATACAGAAATTAAGTACATTGCACGTGACCCTATATCTCATAAGTCTTAGCCCCTCAATTGTTAAATGCATTCTTCTTTCCAGTTGAAGAAGTTGCCTTTCAAGCTATTTAAGTACAACCTTTATTGTTGAATTGAAGCAAAATTTCTCCTTGTATTGCTTACCATGAATAATAATTCATTTCATATAATTATGAATATAATAATATAATTATATAATAAATTGTTTATTATATAACTATAATGTATTATATTAAATAATATAATTTTATTCCTGTATATATATTATCCATATCACGTATATCCATTAAAAAAAGGTTTTACTTTTTTGAACCTATCATCTCCAATTACTACAAACTTTTTCTCAATTTCATAGTTTTCAATATGATATTCCTTTTTTGCCTGTATTCAAAGACACCAAATAATAGTTTATCTTGTTCTATACACTATTTTATATCCTGGGAACACAATGTGAACAAAACAGACATCCTTCCTGACCTAATGTATGTACATTCTCAGGATGGTGATAGAAAACAAACAAGGAAAAATTAAATAAACACTGTAATTAAAAATGTTAGTACATTTTTGAAGCAGATAACAAGAATTCTGTAATAGAGTGTATTAGTCAGTGTTCTCAGAGTACTGGTGATAATGAGTGCTGCTTTAGATCAGGAAGTGCTTTAGATGAGATATTTAAGATGGGAAATGAAGTGTTATCGATTGAATTGTGTCCCCCTAAAAGACATGTTCAATTCCGAATATCCAATATCTCAGTATATGACCATTCCAGATGGAGTCAGACAAGATATAATGATGTCAGGTTGGAAGAGGGTGGGTCCTTAATCCAGTGTGACTGATGTCCTCCTAAGAAGGGGAGAGCTGGATACAGACGGAATAGACTACAGAGAGATGGGGAGAATGCCATGGAATGACCGAAGCAGAGCTTGAAGGACAGGACTGCCGACAGCCCACCAGAAGCTAGGAAGGATTCGCCACCACAAATTTTGTACTTTTATCTCCAGGATTGTGAGAAAATAATTCTCTGTTGATTTAAGCCATGTAGTTAGTAGCAGTTTGTTATGGCAGTCCTATAAACTGAGACATGAAGGGTGAAGGAGACCAAGCATGGGTTAGCCTTGGGTTAAATATACAGTTAGAAAAATCATCAAGTACAAACAAAATTCTCTTACTTTTCAGAACATCCCTTCTCAGCGTGAAGGGTTAGAAATAAAGTCACAATTCCAATAAGGATCTAAACAATGGATGATAGCTGGAAAATGTGCTTACTAGAAATTTCTTCACTTAAGCAGCTCTCCTTTGCCTATAAAAGCGCTTGCTCCCATCTCACTTTGACTGCTTTTGGGAAAAGTCCTTAGTTGCTTTCTTGTGCAATCACAAGAAATCAGTTTCTCACTGAGAGACAGGTTTCTCTTTTTTGGTGCCAGATCGAGAGAGCCTTTCTATTGGAAATAGCCATGCTTAAGGTAACACATGTTTTACTATTAGACTACAGTTTTTCTTCTTGTGACTATATTTTCATCAATATTGCTCGAGATAATTATTCTTTTTTGTTTGTAACCCTAAAATTTCCTTTACCGTGTGTGGACATAATGAGTCCATGGTACAATATATAAAGTATATATGAAGTATAATAATACATGTGTTTTCAGCGAGGAGGCACAGCAAAATGATTAGGATCATGGATTATAGTGCCAGTTTGAATAAGTTTCAAGTCTGGCTTTTCAAGTTACTTGCAATTTACTCAAGTATCTTTATCTATCAATTGGAAAGATAATATTATCAGCCTATTAGGGTTCTTATGAGGATTAAATAAGTTAAATTCTATTAAGCAATTAGAGCACGGTTTAGCATATAGCGTATACTGTGCAAGTGTTTATTAAATAAAAATTAAAAGGTGAATTTTGGAATTATTTCTAGCTTGTAATTCTTAAATTGCAGGCTCCTCCTGCTATGTTTGGGCAAAAAAATTGGAATATTTTGCATATAATGTAATCATATAATATTTGCATTTTAATGTATTATTTTTTGTTTTATTTTCAAGGATCAAATTAATATATATTATTTGAAATACAATGAAAACAAAATACTAATAAAATTTTTGATTGGCTTGTAGTAATCATCATTCACATAATGAAATGTGGGTCAATTAAATGATTCTCTGTAATGAGTCATTCAGGTATGTTCGATAAACTGGGCTAGAATTGGTGAAAATGACATTCTTTCCCTTTTTGAAATTCTGGAATTGCACATTTTTAGTATGTTATATTTACATTATTTTTTCTAAGAAATTTTCCCTTAGATTTCAATTCCAGGTTACTATGATCTTCACTAGAAGGTCTAGACTAGAGTCACATAAAATTCTAAAATTTTGGGTGACCAGAAATCATTATTTACATCGCAAACATGAACAGGAAGGATAATAATCATAAGTGGGGTTCTAAAACTTTGGCATGAATCGGAATCACCTGGAAAATTTGTTGAAACAAAGATGATTGTCCCTTACCTCTTTTTTTCTATGTTTTTTATTTTTTTGTGTTTTATTTTTATTTTTTTAATTTTTTTAAAAGATGCTTAGATTACATAAATGTTACATTAAAAAAAATAGGGATTCCCATATGCCCCATTCCCTACCACTCCCACACTTTCCCACATTAACAGCATCCTTCATTAGTGTAGTACATTTGTTACAGTTGATGAACACATATTGGAGCTTTGCCACTAAGCGTGGATTATAGTTTATAGTTTAAACTCTCTCCTGCACAATTTTGTAAGTTATGACAAGATATATAATGGCCTGTATCTGTCATTGCAATGTCATTCAGGACAATTCCAATGTCCTGAAAATGTCCCCATATTACACCTATTTTTCCCTCTCCCTCCACTCAGAACCTCTGGAGGCCACTGCCTCCACATCAGTAATAAAAGTTCTCTTATTGCTAGACTAACTATAAGTCTATAGCAGAATAACAGTAAGTCTACTCTAGTCCATCGTTCATTCCCCAATCCTGAGGATTCAGGAATGGGATACCCATTCTGAGAGGGGGCTTAAATCCCATGGGGTAGATGGATGGGACTCTCTTGCTTGAAGTTATAGATTCTCTCTGTTCCTTGGGATGGTATTGTCCTTCATTTCCTTGTTAGTTGTCCTGGGTGAGTCCAATAAATTGGAGAGTAGGTATTACAATTCTGTTGAGGTTTTGTTGCAGAAGGTATGAGTGGACTCTAAAAGTTTGATTTCTAAAATGTTCCTAGGAAAGGCCGATGATGCTGTTCCAGGAAATATAATTTAAGAACCAGTTGTCTAAAGACCTGTCTTTGGCTTCCTCCCCTAATTGACCATTGTGGTTATTTGGATCCATGGGTAATTAAATCAATACAATCAGCTCATAGTGCTGCATATACGATCTCTGCTAATTTCTCATTTTTTCTTATATCCACTGCCAAGGCATGGCCTCATAGGTTTTCTCTGCATTTTAAAATATGACCAACTTATTTTATTGTATATTCACTATTTACATAATTCCCTGTCCATTTCTAGAAGACTAAAGTAGTTCAGTGATACTGAATGGGTTAATTTTCTGAATTAAAGGTCATCTTAGAATGATAGAGATTGGAGGAAAACAGCTTCTGGAAATAGTGTTCAGGTTTTGGAGCCTCCCTACCTCCACATTCTGCACTATGCAATTCAGGTACCAAAATAAATGTGCCTCCAAGTGCTACCTGGGGTGAACCTCAAACTCTCCAGAAAAAAGAAGGCCAAGCAGATTCATAGAAGCCATAAGCCTAGGATAAGGCTTGACTCAGGCAGAATTTGAGCAGGGATGGAATGGTATTTTCCAAAATATACCACATAACACATGCCAGCAATCAGAAGCAGGCAAAGAAAAACCACCACTCAAGTAAGGAGATGCAAAAATGTCGGGAAAAAAATCAAGGTAAAGAATGAGAATGGTTTCTTTTTATTTAGAAAACAAATAACAACCTGAATAAACTGAAAATAAAGCAACAGAAATCTATTTTCAGTTATATACACATCTGTGAGTATTTCTGGCAGCATGTTAAAGGTGTAACAAAGAATCACTTTACCTTGACCAGAAAGATGGAAATGAGGAGATGAAAAAGGAAAAGGGGTAGGTATAGAAGCTATAATTATATAAGCATTAATATTTTTATACTATTGTAAATATAAAACTATTAAACAAATTTATAAAACATTAAGGTGGAAAATAAAATAGGAGAGTACATTTTAAGGAACTGTCTTTTTAAACATAAACAAAAATACAAGGATGGGTTTAATAAAGAAAACTGAAATTTCAAAACAAATCTGATTTTTTAAAATGAGTTTTTGAACAAATAAAATTAAAATTAGAAAGAATGATTACAGAAAAAGGAAAATATATATTGTATTAGGAGTGAATAAAACCACTGTGAAGTTCTATACCAACATTTTTATAAATACTTGATGTACAATTTTGTGACAGCACTCTTGATTTTAAAGGACACAGTTACTTTACTAATAGAATTTAAAAATAAAATGACCAAATTGACCAGATAAGAAGCAAGTGATGTGAAAAAACAGTAACTTTAGAAAATATTGTCTAGACTGTTCAAGATCTTTTATTGGAAATAAAGACATTCAATATATATATACATTCATACATAAATAATTAAATAGAAACAAGCACACAATTAAAAAGAAAGCATTGCAGGTAATTTCTGTTTCACTAGTGATAACTATTTATGTTTTAATACACATTTTCCTGATTAAAAGTGATGTTGAGCATCACTGCTTTTGAGCATTCATTATGATTTCCTTTGTGTAAAATGTTCATTCATAATACTTGCACATTTTTCTGTTGTGTTGAGAGTCTCTTTTTATAAAATCTATAAAAGCTGCTTAGCTTCTGGTTTCTGGTCAGTCACTTTATCTATTTTACACTTATTTTTTGTCCTTTCTACCTTCTATTAATTTTGTTAAATATAAAGTGTCTTTTCCTTGTTAAAGGCAACTTTAATGTTTTAAAATATATCAATCATTTTTTATATTTTAAATTTTTGACTTCATGCTTAATCCTTCCTTCCCTGTGTTAATAAAGTTTTTCTCCCTTATTTTTTCCTAATGGTTATAGAATATTTTTTCATATCAAGGTCTTTAATTCATCTAATAATTATTTTAGTGTAGTGTTTGAGGTAATGAGTCCAACTTCATATATATACACACACAAACATATATGATATCTATATACATGTACACATGCACAGTTACACAGAGAGACACATCAAATATATTTTCCAATATGACTTGGCACTTGTCCCAACCATTCATTGAATCCATTTTGAAAATTGCCTGGTAATGCCATCTCTAACATATACCAAATCTTTATATATGTATGCTACTATTCTATGTTCTCTATTCTATTTCGTTTGTCTATATCTATAACTGCTCTAATCCTATATGGTTGTAAATATCAAAGCTTTATATTTAGCCTTTATATCTTGATATTACTAAACTCTAACTCCTTATTTTACTTCAAAATTTCTTCTTTCCTTCCTCCCTCCCTTCCTCCCTCCCTTCCTTCCTTTCTATTTTCCTTTCATATTCTTCACTTTTGTAGATGAAATTAATTTAATGTGAATTATGTTGAATTTATAGACTTATCTTTGGAAAAATTATTCTTTTAAAATATTGACTCTTCCATATATTTAAATGTGATAATTCTACAATTGTTTAGGTCTTTTTTTCTGTGCTTCAACAATGTATCATAAAGAAAGACAATTAAACTGAAAATAATTGGAAAAAGCAAATAAAATATGAATTACTATGAATTAATTGAATAAACTATTCTACTTCTATCTAATACAAAGCTATTTAAGAAAGATATGTTGTTAACTAATGAACATAACGGATAGAATATTATTTCTCATGCATTGACCAAAATCATTATATTTCTTGGATTAATGTCAAAATAGAGTAAAGGTATTTAAATGTGATGGTAAGAGAGAGTGAGGGAACATGGTTATATATTTGTTTAGTTGTAAAAAGGATTTGTTTTGGTGGGGGAATGTTATTTCTTATATTTGTATATACATAAACACTAATAACTTGTGTCCAACAAATTATAATGCACTGCATATAGACATTCAAAATGTAAAGAATACAAACGTTTAACCTTAAAAATTAGGTATTTCTTTCATTAAGTTAAACATTCATTATCATTTTAATTTTATTAATTTATTATTTAATATTTTTTCAGATTCTGAAAAGTAGCATTCTCTGCACTTTATAATAAAAAATCACATCTTACTAAATGCATAATGTTTTTAAATAATCAAATTAATGACAAAGAAAGACAATTAAAAAAAAACAAATATCTAGTTTATTGGTAACATTATTTTCTTGCTTTTTTGAGGATAGGTTTAAGACCAAATTATCTTAATGAAATCACAACTAAACAAAATGGTATAAAGCTTTCATAATTTTTATAATGCAAAAAATAATTATCAGAAGACATTGGATTACGTGACAGTTGGATTTAAACTAATATTAAAATTAGGGAATTGTATTCAAAAAGTAAATTAAGAAAACTATATTGGAATAGAAACATGAATAAAGATGTTAGGAATATATACAATTATATCAATAAATAGGTTGAAAGTGTATGAGGTGAATTCCACTTTTAAAATACAAGCTTTATGTTATTACAAAACAGAACAGCAACCAAGAAGGGGGAAAAAAACAGAAATATTCAAATAGCAGATTTCAATTAAAGGATAGATTCTAACAGCAAAGTTGAGAAGTAATATATTCAGAAATATTCAATTTCCAAGTTAAAAGCTCTAAATGGGGAAAACTCCTTTCATATTAATAAAAATGGAATCTAAAGAAGTGAGTCATATTTTCCTTTGGGGGAAAACAGCATTGAAGTAAATACGGAAACATCTGTAAAATTCCCCTGATAAAGTAAGCAAAACCACAATCAGTGCCAGAGAATTTACAAACCAGTCCTTAATGCTGAAGTAAAACTGGCTACTTCAAGAGGTTGGGTGAGCTCTACATGAGTGCAAGGATGGCGGGGCGAGGGAAGCAACTGTCTTGTGATCTGAGATGAGGACACCGTGACCGTTTTTCTGCTGGGCAACCTAGGGGAGCTTAACAAGAGCCACCATGAGAATTTCCTTGTGGTAGAGACAGACAGTACCATCAATGATATAAAAGACACTCTCCGGAAGTTTCTAAATCTGGATGACATCAGCATTATCCTCATCAACCAGTACATTTCCAAGATGGTGCAACACACACTAGATGCCCACTGCACTCCATTCATGCCCTTCTGGAGGTCCCATCCAAGGAGCACCCCTATGAGGCTGCCAAGGACTCCATCTTGAGCTGAGCCAGGGGCATGTTTACTGATGGAGACCTGAGTTAAAAGGCTCCCCATGTTCCTTCAGCTCCTCCTTTATGTCTAGGCCTCATCCAGGTCTTACCATCAGTCTTTTACCGCATTTTACATTTTGAGCCTCTGATTTCTAACTCCATTGAGAGGCTAGATCTGGTGCTATAGGTTGCTAGACTGTGCCATTAAAATCAAGCCTGGCCATCTCCCCTTGTGATGGTTAGACTAATTTGTCAATTCAGCTAGGTAATTGTGCCCAGTTTTTGGTCAAGCAGGCACTGGGCTAATTGTAATATAAGGACATTTATGGGCTTTAGTCATCAGTGAGTTTACTGCATAGATGGCTGATTACATCTAAGATCAACCTGGGATATTGCTCTCAGCAATGAGTGATGTTTTATCCAATCAGTTGACTGCTTTAAAAGGGGAAGTGATTACAGCATTCAGGGAGAATTTCCCAGCTCGTCTTTGGATAGCCACCTTCTCCCGGAAACTCATCAAGGACGTTCATTGGACTTTCACTGGAGTCCCTGGTTTGCAGCCTCCCTGTGGGACCTGGACTTGTGCATCCCCATGGTCACGTGAGAGAATCTTATAAACCTCATACTATTTACAGATATCTCCGGTTGATGCTGTTTCCCAAAAGAGCCCTCACTAATACATCCCTCTTCCACTACCTCTTTCCTGCACTGCCACACAGTGTCATTGTTGATGTTAAAGTAATATTCTTACTGCTCTCATTTATATATGCAAAATAAGCCATGGAACATTTGAATATCATAAAAAAAGCATTTTTGACTCAATGACTCTATATAGAATTTATATTCAGCATGCATTTACAAATATAGGATGTATTTAACTGAAAATTAATAAATATAAATTGATAAATAGTTTAGAAGTAAAAATTGCCCAAGCCACTTCTTTTAATACTAGTACTTTGTTTGGTGGGTTGGTTGATTGTTTTTTTTATCCTTTATTTTAGTTTTTAACATCCTCCACAGTGTCTCCTAATTCCATCTGTGGGTTGGACAGTGAGGAGACTAGGTACAAAGTGATAAAATATCTGAGAGTTAATGGACACACAACTTTTCTATAGAAAATATAATAATTTTAGTCAATAATAGAAGTAAAGCCAGTGAGATATAAGTGTCCAGAGGTTCACAGAGCTGGAACTGAGGCAAA
Organism: Cabassous unicinctus; assembly: GCA_029593785.1. Lineage (NCBI taxonomy): Eukaryota > Metazoa > Chordata > Mammalia > Cingulata > Chlamyphoridae > Cabassous > Cabassous unicinctus. Next base: position 6,434 of record JAQZBX010013826.1, on the reverse strand, counting down.
GTACTAAATTAAAAGCTAATGTAGAAAGAGTGGTTTAGGGGGCAGGAACAATGACTTGGAGCCAGGAGGTTAATATCAAAGAGATTCTGTGAAGCCAAGTCCAAATTAAGATTTTAACTGTATTTTCTAGCATTTCCACATTTGTTCCCAGGAAACATATATGGTGGCTGATTCTTGGCACTTTGAAGTTTTAACCCACATGGTCTCAACTACTGTATCACACAGTCATCTCTCTTTCTTTTAAAATCAGGGTTAGGCAAGCTATCAGTCATATTTTTATCTTCCTGCAATGAAGTTTAGCCATGTGGAAACATGAGTTGTTTGATTCACCTAATTATTTTACTCAATCCCATTTAGCCTCTTTCTTTTTATACTTTCTGCTTTTCTGAAATTAATTTTTCACCTGTGCATGTTCTTTTGTTTTCACAGACTTAGTGAAACAAAACTAAATCAGTTACATATCCTTCCATCCAAAATAATCAATTGCCCTTCTTTTTTTTAGTGAACACTTTTCTGTCATTCACACAAACACATCTTCCTAAGTTTTTTATTGACCAATAAAAAGAAAAACATCTTAGTATTTTTACCCTATTCTCTTAAAAATAGTATATATTACTTATTTCTAGACAGATGTAACTTTATGTTAATCATGGCATCTCTATTATCATAAAACATCTGTTTTGTCAAATTAGTTATTAAACACTTTCCAAGATTAGTATCACACAAATGGCTTTGATGAATATATAGCATTTTTACAGAGAATGAATATTCATGCACATAAAATAAATTTTTAGCAGATATTGTCATCTTCCATTTTAATGTTTTAATGGACTCATGCCTCTTCCAACATATTCAAATTTTTCTAATTGACTATTAAAAAAACCTTTTTAATTTTAATTCCTCAGTGTGCCAGAATATAACCAGTGGGAGTTATTTTAAGTTGGAATATCCTACATGTTTAAGAGAATACTTTTTCCAAAAAAGTGTTTTCGATTCACTTTGATTTTTCTGTTCAAAATGTAATGCTGCCCAGTTATCCCAAACTTTTCCCCTTTATTTCCCAGCCTTTCCTGAAGTTGAATTGAGGCCATGTGACTAGTTCTTGACAAAAAATAGTGAGTGGAAGTGATGTGGGTGCCCAGGCAATGTCAACTCTAGAAGATACAGGTAGATATAGTCACATCGTATGATAGAAGGAAGTATCTTGCATTCCCAATTCACAAGATCAAGAAGATGGGGGTTATACTGATGTGATTGGGGTCAACTGTGTTGGACTGTGAGGGAGAGTAGGGTGGGGGGGTTGGGTTGGACTGCCCATGGAAATGGGGGAGGATTGGAGGAAGGAACAAGCAAACTCTGGGGATTTATATGTCTGTGGTTAAATCCACAGTGGTGGGAATGTTCTTTTGGTAAATATGGCAGGGTGGGTAACCTGTGCAGGGCATTAGGGGTGGGCGATATGCGAGATAGGGTGCATTGGGGCATGCTTCTATGGAATATGAAAGTGTTCTCCTTGTCATAGTGTGCTATCTCAGTGGATGGAGAGCCACACAATAAACAAAATATTAAACTTCTTCCCTGGGGAGTCCTTCAATATTTGTACATCAGTTGTAACAAATGTACCGCAACGAATTTTTTTTATTTTTAATTTTTGTATTTTTTATTATTTATTATTTTATTTTCTTATTTATTGATTGTTTTTTTTTGGCTTTGTTTTTGGGGAGGTTTTTTATTGCAAAAGGGTCACAGCTGTAGTAGGGAAGGATCACTGGTATGAGGTGTCAGTGATGGGGTTATGTTTTGGGAGGAGTGCACCTGGGTATGTCTCTATGGTGTATGAATTTGTTCAAGAGGTCATGGGATGTTGTATCAGGGGGTGGAGACCCACACAATAACTGAAAAAATATCCTTGGAAGTCCTGCCACATCCTCTAGTAGAGTGGCAAGAATCTCCTGAGTACATGGGCAATGCCTAGTAAAAGAGGAGAGACCAGTATGCCGGGTCCTTGATGTTGATGTTTGTACTTATGACCCTTGTTATTGTGAAACTGAAACTTAGCCTAGTATTATATATTGCCTAAGAGTTATCTCCTGAAAACTGCCTTGTTACTTAAATGTGGCCTCTCTCTAAGCCAAACTCAGCATATAAACACACTACCTTTCCCCCAGTGTGGGACACAACTCCTGGGGATAAGCTTCCCTGACACTGAGGGGTTATTATCAAGCACCAATGAATGACGCATTTGGTAAAAGAGCTTGAACAAAAGGGGAAATATTAAATTCAAATGAGTTTTTATGGCTTAGAGATTTCAAAATGCATCAGGAGGTCATTCCAGAGATTACACTTATGCATGTCTCAGGAGGATCTCAGAGACTACCACAGTAAACAAAGCCTCAAGCAAAGGAACTCCTGAGGGTTCTAGAGGCATCTAGACACTATAGCAGGGCAGACAACCCCAGGAAATTGGCACCGTGTTGGTGGGCCTTACCTTGTCATATACAGTAACCTATCTCCCTAATGTATTAGCTAGACCAATTAATAATTTTCCTAGACTTTCTTGTAAGTAGGCACAGATCCATTGTAATAAATACAATATCACAGACTGGTGGAGATTTAAATTGCAAATATTAGACCTTGTTACATTCTTGGACATCGATTATGTGAGTGAATGCAAAAACAGGGAACCACTGTACAATATTGAAGAAGGAGCATGACAGGGTGACTGAGAGGGACCACTGCAGAGAAATTGAGTCTTTGGAACTAGTCTGTGCCTCCTTCCTGTGTCCCTGGCCTGGTTTTGATAAGTTAAACATGACAATTCTAAAGATTTAGAATAAGCTGGACCAAGTATCAAAGAAGAGCCTTAACACACAGCCAAACACTGATTTTCATAGCAGTGTTATTCACAAATGCTAGAAGATGGTAGCAACCTAAGTGTTCGTCAATTGATGAGTGGGTAAACAAAATATGATATATATATACAGTGGAATAGTATTCAGCTGTAAGAAGAAATGAACTTGGTATGCATATGACAACATGTATGAACCTTAAGGGCATTATGTTGAGTGAAATAAGCCAGACACAAGAGAATGAATAAAGTGGGTTTTGCCCCAGGTATACAAGGGTGGCTCAACACAAGAAAATCAATTAAGGTAATACACCACATTAACAAATAGGAGGGGAAAATACACAATCACATGCACTGATGAAGAAAAGGCATTCGACAAAATCTAGCATCTTTTCTTGATAAAAACACTTTGAAAGAAGGGAATAGAATGAAACTTCTTCAACATAATAAGGGGCATATATGAAAAACTCACAACTAACATCAGACCCAATGGTGAAAGGCTGAAAACTTCCCCCCTAAGACCTGGGAAAAGACAAGTATACCCACTGTCAACACTCTTATTCAACATTGGGTTAGACATTCTTGCCAAAGAAGTTAGGGGAGAAAAAGTAAAATAAAAGGCATCCAGATTGGAAAGGAAGAAGTAAAACTTTTATTATTTGTAGATGATAAAATTTTCTATGATACTATATAGAAAGTCCTGAAACAAAGTTACTAGAGTTAATAAACAAGTTCAGCAAAGTGGCTGGATATAAGATCAACAAACAAAAATCAAATTTTTGTACACACTAATAATGAGCAATCTGAGGAGGAAATCAAGAAAAAATTCCATTTACAATAGCAACTAAAAGAATAAAATTTCTAGGAATAAATTTACCTAATGATACAAAGGCCTTGTACACAGGAAACTACACCACATTTTTAAATCAAAGAAGACCTAAATAAATTGAAGGGCATTCTGTGTTCATAGATTGGAAGACTAAATATCAATAATATGCCAATTTTACCCAAATTGATTTACAGATTCAATGCAGTCCCAACAAAAATTCCAACAGCCTCTCTTTGCAGAAATGGAAAAGCTAATTATCAAATTTATTTGAAAGTGTGAGAGGCCCCAAATGGCCAAAAATATCTTGAAAAAGAGGAACAAAAATATTTGGAAACCACACATCCAATAATGGTCTACTATCCAGAATATATAAAGAAATCCTACAACTAAACAATAAAAAGACAAACAAACCAATTTAAAAATTGGCAAAAGACATGAACAGACATTTTTCCAAAGAGGAAATGCAAATGGCTACAAAGCACATGAAAAGATGCTCGACATCACTAGCTATTAGGGATATGCAATGATATGACATATCATTTCACATTTACTAGACTGGCCACTAATGAAAAAACAGAAATCTATAAGTGCTGGAGAAGATGTGGAGAAATAGGAATATTCCTTCACTGCCAGTGGAAATGTAAAATGGTGCAGCATCTGTGGAGGACAGTTTGACAGTTCCTCAGAAGCTAAGTACAAAATTGCAATATGACCTGGCAATCCTGCTATTAGGTATATACCCAGAAGAACTGAAAGCAGGGACATGAACAGATGTATGTACACCAATGTCATAGAAACATTACTCACAATTGCCAAAAGCTGGAAGCAACCCAAGTGTCCATCAACAGAAGAATGGATAAACAGAATGTGGTATATACATACAATGGAAAATTATCCAGTTGTAAAATGAAATGAAGTTCTGAAGCATGCAAAAATATGGATGAAACTTGAGGACATGATGTTGAGTGAAATAAGCCAGACACAAAAGGACAAATATTGCATGACCTCACTGATTTGAAACAATTAGAATATGCAAACTCATAGTGTCAGAATCTAGAATATAGGTTACCAGGAATAGGACGTTAAGGCTTAAAATGACAGAGTTCCTATTTTGAATGATGGAAATGTTTTGGTAATGGATGGTGCTGTTGGTAGCACAGCATTGTGACAGTACTGGAATATATATAAGAATATGATTAAAAGGGTAAATGATAGGTTTTATTTATATATTTATTTATATATATATATTTATTTATATATATAATTTTTAAAAATCCATGGAACTTCACTACACAGTGAACCCAAAGTTAAACCATGGACTATACTTAATACAATTATAAATATGTACTATGATCAATTGTAACAAATATTCCACACCGATGCAAGGGATTGCATATATGGGAATGATATATGGGAATCCCGAATTTTAAGCATGATTGTACTGTAAATCCACTTCTGTAATAAAGAAAAAAAATTAAGTAAAAAAAGATGAATAAGGGAAAACAAACAAAAAATATAGCTGCTATGAACATTCATGTACAAGTTTTTGTGTGAATATAAGTTTTCCTTTCTCAAGGATAAATACTCAGGACTGAGTAAGTTAAATGTTTTATAAGAAATTGCCAGACTGATTTTCAGGATGCTTTCACCATTTTACACTCCCACCAGCAATGCATTAGAGATCCAGTTTTCCCAGATCTTCACCAGAATTGTTATTTTCAGTAATTTTTATTTTAGCCATTTCAAATATATGTAGTGATATCACTTCATCATTTTAAGTTAAATTTCCTTAATGTCGTGCAATGTTGTGAAACATATATGAAACTTGTGTATCTTCTCTGTTCATTTCCTCTGCCTACTTTCTCAATGAATTGCTTGTTTTCTGATCATAGACAAAGGGTATGTAGTTTTGTTTACCATCAGGAATATTATCTCTGCTTCAAGTAATAGATATTCTGAGTATGTCAATACAGGTTATGATGAAGACTATATTAGTTAAGGTAAAGCTTTGCTGTGAGTCAAACCTCAAAGTTCATTGACTTCACATATTAGAAGTCATTTCTCATTTATATTAAATGAGTGTTTCTGATTGATGTGTAACTTTTCCTTTAAGCTTTGATTTAAGGAACTAGGCTCCTTTGACCTTATGATATTGCCACTTTCTATAGAATTTGCTGTGCTTAAATGCATTAACTCTGAAGAAGTGGAAAGAACATGTGGAATAATCCATGGGAGTTCTTTTTGTCTAGGACTTGGGTTGGCACATACCATTCTGCACATACTGCACTGGCAAAAATTTCGTTATGTGGCCACACACAACTGGAAAGTAGGCAGATGGGCTAGATGGGCTCTATCTGTATTCCCAAAAATAAATTTCATAAATACAAAGCAATCTCTGCACATATCACACTTTGCCAATTATCCATTTCAGCCTTCTCCCCATACATAGAATAATTCAACTTTTACTAAGGGAGATAAACCAATATCCAACAAAATCATTGCATTAGTCTGAAAGTCCAACATCTTTAATCATGCATGACACTCTCCATTAATGTGATATTCACAGAATATTGTTTTATCAACTCAAAAGACGAATTTTCTCTTCTCCCAATAAATATACAATGTTAATTCAATGTCAGGAAAACTACATTCAAGAAAGAGTAGAGCAGGCAAATAGTAATCACTGATCCCTAGTGGTAATGAAATCCTTCCAAGCCAAAAATAGAAAGAGTCCTCTACTCTGAAAATGTGGAAATT
>JAQZBX010013825.1:7500-39360 GCA_029593785.1 Cabassous unicinctus | reverse complement strand
CACTTCCATATTTATTTTATATTATGCTAAATGATAGAATAACAATTTGAGTCAGTAGATCTTCCCAAATCTAATTTGAGATTATAAAAAAATTATTTCTTTTTTATTATTTGTAGACAGCTATGATTGTTGATGGCTTTTTCTAAAATGTTTGTATTTCCACACATTTCCCTGTGGAACATGTACTCATTTGAAAAACAATGCGCAATAAGAAAAGATGGATCTTATATCTTTAAATGAAGGTTTTAAATAACTCCCAAATATTCTTGATGTTATTATATTCTGGCTTACAATATACTTTATCTCAAAAAAAAGTCACTTGATAAAAACCTCAGAATCAACATAGTTTAGAAGTTTCTTTAGATAGACAATAGCATTTTTTAAATGCAAAATAGTACTTTTATAACCAAGGTCTTGCAAAAGACCTTGATATTATTGTGGAATTTATACTTAGTAGTTCCTTTTGTTTTTTGATGAAATATAATGCTTTTTTAAGTGTAAGAGCACATCTGAAAATAACTGAATATAAACATGAGATTGTCCCTATTTGTTTTAAACACACTCTTCATTTTATAGCAATACCTATATAAGGATATTTGCTTTGATAAATGCCATAGAAAATATTCTGCTCTTGATTATGAATAAATTTACATTTATGTAGACACTGTGTATGCATTCATTTTACTTAACATGCTCTTGAATGCTCTAAATATTATACCACAAGAAAATAAGTACTTTCAACTATTGCTAACTATCTGACTTGAAACCACAAAACAAGGGCAATCAGACAATGTTAAAAATCCTATTCAAAGCTAGCTCTGTGTGCCTAGGTGTTCAGCACAGTAGATGGGTTTATGAAATAGCATCTCTGATTACTTATAATTTTGTTATTCAAGAAGTAAGAAATCAGGGAGTGGATGTGGCTCAAGAGGTTGAACACTTGCTTCCCACATGGGAGGTCCCAGGTTCAGTTCCCGGTGCCTCTTATAAACAAACAACAAGCAAACAAATGAAAAATACCAACTCAGAAGAGCCGATGAGGCTCAGTGATTGAGCACCGGCTTCCCACATATGAAGTCCCAGGTTCAATCCCCAGCCCTGGTACCTCAGGAAAAAGAAAAAAAGTAAGACATGAATTGACTTGACTTTCAACTGTCTAAAGCTAATGCAGAAATCCACACCATTTTCTATACAGTGGTGATATCAAAATCAAGAAAAGTCTTAATAGTTTGGAAACACCCAAAATTAAAATGAAACTGTTGTGTTCTAGGTTTTTATCAGAAGGAGGCAAATGCCAAGAAACAAAATTCTACTCTCAAGGCAATTTTTAGGATATGCTGTGCAGTTGATCAAAATCTACCTCAATCTCCTATATTTTATAAATCTGTAATACCTTAAAAAGTAAATACCACTAGACCATGAGTTTATTCCTCTGAGTTTTAACTCAGATTTTGTCACTAACTGTGTAACCTAAATTCACTTAACCACACTGAGTTTTATTTTCTTCAAGCCTTTTAAAATTAGGACATTTAACTAAATGATTTTTTGTGTCTCTGAGTCCTAAAATTCTATGATGCTAAAAAGTTGACCCCAAACAATATTCTGGGAATCAAGCATTGGTCTGTCAGTCATTAATAAATAATGTTGATGCAAGATATCATAAAGATGTGGAAGTCCTTGCCTTAGCTCTTTTTAGGGAAATAAACTTGCACTCATGATTTTCAATTTCACTATATTTCTTAGGGCAGAAAATATATTAATACATTTCATGAAATATTCAACTAAAACATTTTTTATGCAACTATGTTAACCAGTAAATTAAATGAACCAGAACATTTTAGGTACATCCTGGTTAATTGAGGAATTATTGTGTATTTCACAGTTTCAATAAAATAACCAGCTTTCAAGGTCAAGAGATTAGTAGATGGAGATTAGGGTCTCAGCCAAGTGGAGGTGTTTTTATAGGTCATCTTACATGTTGGCTAAGTGCTAGAAAACAAAATATACAGATAACAAAGCCGTTAAGCAGTCTTTGGAAAAGAGGAAGTTATATGGGGGTGTTGAACCACTATGATTCACTCCAGGTTCATGGTAGGTATGTTACATCCTGTGGCTTCGTTTAATTTTTCCAGCTGACTGGATTCTAAACTTCTGAAGGGTAGAGACTGCGGCTTTCAAAATTCTATCTCCAGGGTCAACCACAGTGCTGGTGCAAACTGGCAGTTCAGCAAACAATTTCGAATGAATGCATGAGCACAGAGTCCATTTAGTTCATCAACAATCTGGAGCTTAGGATATAAATTGAATAATTTGCTGGGGAATATCGGAGTTGGAGACTGTGGTTCCAAAGTATATGCTGTTTCTCCTGTAAGAAATACTGTAACATGTTGACACATTCAACAAAGGGTCCTTTAAAGTGTGGTAGATCTTAATAAAGAGAATAAGTTAGCAATTGAATGACAAGCTATTAAGACAGACAGGTGTCAAGATAGATGCTGCTTGATAATTTTCATATGACTGCTAGACATTTGCCCCTTGATGAACTTTAAATGTTTCATATATTTCCTGGAAAGATTCTCAGAAATGAGGGGCTTAACTTTTCAAAAGACCAGTTATGGATAAGATGACTTATTTTTCCTCGTGCTTTAAAATATGTAGCATTCTCAATACCCTCATTCCCTACTTATCTGTAAACAAACCACTGGAAGAAAGATTGCTAGTTTGGGATCTTCCTATTAGTCGTGATTTAAAAAATAATAGTTATACTTGTGTTAGTAAGGCATTTCATTGTATCAGTGAATTGAATCCCCTGTTTGGTCAGAAATTACCATTTCTGGGTAATATTATGACTGTGAATTTTTTTAATGGTTCTAATTTATAAAAGCTATAGGAGTTAGGCTAAAATACCTTATATTAATGGCTCAGAGACTTTTAAAGACCTTGCTATTGCATAAAGCCATCTTTATAGTTAATCACAGTATTTTGTTTAGGTTTTTTAGCCAGAATTTTAATCAACATACAGTTGCATTGAATGCAGTGGCCTCTGGTTTTGAGAGGTCAAACAAGAAACATATTGGCTCAATTTTAAGTGATATCAGAAAAGACCAATCAGAAACTACTTTAGCAACTTCTATTTCCTCATTGAAGAAACGAAGATATTACAATGTTCACTTAGCCACTTTAAATGTAAGCAAAAAGGATGTAAACAAAGCAAAACAAACTATTTTGTAGTTAATTCTGATATTTCAACACAGCCTTTATAAATTCTGCTTCATCTATAAGAAAAACTCTCTGATAAACTATGTGGATCTTTCAGATGGTTCTTTACCAGGTTTCTAGTTTATGTATTTTAGATGACACTGCCCAAAGAATTGTCTTTCCCAACAAGAGGGCATATTCCTTTAACCCAGAAGCCATCATAAAATTCTCAAAACAAAGCAAATTTTAATTCACACTCTGTTTACAAAAATATGTCATTATATATCATATAGTACACTATTTTTAGAGGAGAGTTAGCCAGGGAAATTTCCTAGGAAATGAATGAGAAAAAAATAATGGTAAATAGAATTCCATCCCAGTGTGTAATGAGTTTAACAAGGTGCTGCAACAAGGAAAAAACATCTGCAAAATGCAAGCAGCCAGATTTTCTCTCTCTAGAAAGAATATACATTTGACCATTTTTCCTTTGATAATTCAGCTGTCCCATATGACCTATTTTCTTGTCAGGTTTTCTAGTGAACTCAGCACATTTGAAGTTTTTTAAAAAAGTTTTTTGTGTTTTAATCATCAGGTAGTTATTTCTTTGGCTACCAGAGGACATGTCCTATAGCTTTAAGTCAGTCTGGCCACATTCTCAATTGATTCCTCTTTATTTGCAAAGATTCCATTCTCAGGAGGAGTATGGTTTATCTCTTTCATATATATGCACATGCAACAGCCAAGAATTAGAGGAAACCCACAGAGGTTAATTAGGTCCCCAAACTTAATGCAGTTTAATGCCCAGGTCACAATTTAACCCATCTCAAACCTTCTGAAGCAGATGAGAAATTCTCCTGAAGACGTGCTAGGGCTGTAGTCTCAAAATAGAAAGTGAGATTGATCTCCTTGTTTATTGACCACATATTCTGTTATTTATACTTATAATGAAGAATTTGCAGCTATTTGCAACAACTTTACAAAATACTATAGTACTTGGATACAAGAAAATATCTTTAAAAATCAGCCAGCCTTCTCCTAGCTCTAGAAAAAAAGAAAAGATACTGATTTTGGTATCAGAAGTTCATTCTTGCAATATCAAACTGAAAAGTAGTGGCCTGTTGCAGAGAAATAAAGAGGTGTTTGAAATTTTATATTAGTAATTATCTATCTTCCATGAAAATGGACTGTATAACTATATGCTTTCTACATTGTTCTATGATTTTCTTTCATTTTCTTATTGATTTTGGTAAAATTTAGTTCTTTTTGAAAGATTTTTAAATTTCATTGTGCAAATTAAAGTTGCAACCTAAAGAGATATTGAACAATGCTTAAGTATGTGTTTCAAATATCTTGTTATATAAGGATGTAACTGCTAATATTTGCTAGAAAATATAGCCTGGAAAAACCCTTGTATTCATGTTTCAATTTCCTGAAGAAATGCTTACCAGGTAAGTTAGATAGTGATAATATTTTCCTAATACATTTAAACATTTATTTTGGAGTATTTTCAGTTTGTTTTAAGATTTCATGCAAAAAAATTTCAATATCTTTAACATTTCTACTTACCATTTGTGGTATTAGCGATACATTTTTAAGGAAGAGGGGAGTTCTGTGTTCATTTTAAGTTTGTCAGCCCTGTAGGGAAGCCCATCTCCTCTGCTACCTAAGTAAATAATTTGACCCTTTTAGTCATTAAGCAGTCACTCAACAACTGCTTTGTATTGATAGATTTATGAGAAATATTGGTTTATTCAATTTTGCGTTGTGTTGTATTCTAATGAACTGGTCACAGTGTCGTAAATAAAAGGCCATTATATTTTTGTCTTTTATTACTCCTAGTAATAAAAGTTTAATCCTGTAGTAGTGTTCATAGTCTCTATTATTTGTGTCATGATATGTGTCATGATATCCATTCTGGGAACCTTTGGGCAAGGATAATTTCAGCAGGCCCTGTATCTCTAGGCTTTAACTTAGGATATATTTATAATTCATACATTCTGGGTTATTTCCTAATAATTGGAGATGGCTGTTTTGTGTCCTAAAAAGCAAACTAATTAAATATCAAACCTCAGCATTGAAACACAATTTATATGAGGGGCTTAGAGGAGCACTATTTAAAAGTATCTGGATTTATTATGAATTCTTTGTCTTCACTACTCATTTAAACTTTGGGGACCCAAAGTGAAATGCGTGGTGTTTTTTTTTTTTTAATGTCCATTTAGGCTTGCACAGGTGGTGGGTGCACCGTGAGTGAAGCCAGCGAGGCCCTCACTGATGAGAATGTTCCAGGAGGAGTGCCAACGGCCAAGGCGCACTCACATGCACCTGACTCCTTTAACGTCTCCTGGACTCAGCCCGAATATCCGAATGGTAAGTGAACTCTTTTAGCCTCAAGTTAAAAAGATGATTAGTAAAGGTAAATTAATATTCTAAATGGCAGCTTATATGTGGTGCTTAATTTTTAATGATCATTTTAGCACATAAAATACCTGAGATAGTATCATTGTCTATAGTTGGGAGAGTGTGTTTTTTAGGCTAACACACAATTTTGGTGGCTCAAAAGTGCTCCCTTTTGATAGTTCTTGTGTACTGCATCTTGTTGTTTAATATGCTCCAGGAGAGGTGAAGAGAACAAATGAGGATTCCCAAAGAATGCCTTTGTGAGAGTGACATTGTGTTTTCAATGGCTTTTTGTTTTTGAAAGCCATCAGATCTTTCTTCGAGATGTAGAGGTGGAAAGTTCATATGCATATTGTATTTCAAAATGGTTTTGATTTAATAGATTTTTCTTAAAAGAGGTCACTTGGATCCAGGTATTTTCTTTTTAAATATACTCTTGATAAAGATTTTAACATGCAGTTTTGAAATAATACTTAAGTTGAAGTTGACTGTGTTTCTAAGTGATATATACATTATCATTGTACAGTTTAGAGAATTAAACTAGCCAGTTATAATTTTGCTAAAATCAAAGCTTACTATAAAGAATTCATAATAATTTTGTATAGAAATTGCTTTACTCATTTATCGGAAATATATTTTATATTTATACAACTTAGTTCCATTGCTTCAAACTGACAGAGGCTTACGTGACATCAAATTGTGTTACTTTATGTGACAAATATCAAGACAAATATCATAGAAACTGTTTTTAAGTAACTCATTACTGAAAGTTGGAATGGCCTCTTTTATTGTAGTCAAAAAGAATTAAAGAATAAAATTGCAATTTTGTTAGTTTGTCTGGTTAATTATTCCAGTCATCTCATTTTAATTAAACTTTTAGCAAATGCATTAGATATGTTTGAGGTAATGGAGAAAGCTCTAATAATTACAGTGAGTTATTATTCTCTGCTATTGTAGTTATTCCTGTACTATTACACATTTTCTAATAAAAAAAATCAATGTCTATTTGATACTTATATTAAGCGGCCAAAAGTCTTTTCACACTTTTTACTCCACAAAGAAATCTAGTCCATAGGTGGCAATGAAAATATAAATGGTTTATTCCATTTGGATTGCTGTTAAATACCATTACATAATTTGTAAAGTTAGAACACTTCACTTTATCCCAATTGCTAGTTACAACTAGGAGTACAAATGCATTCGAAATGCTAGGTTGCCTAGAGAAGTACTTTCCACATTTTGAAGAATCTTTGCTTATTATGTTTTGTGCACCTACAAACAGTTTTAAAATATATTCATTGACGAGGAGAATCTGGAAGATTTGGGAGATTCATAGAGCTGCTTCCAAAGTATTCTACAGTCTTGTGTTCAATTAAAACAGATTTTTTATAATTTTTTGTGGACAATAGTTGGATATTTACAAAATAATAGCTTTGATTAAAAAACAAAATAAAAAAAAAGTTCTCTCCAGTACTTCTTTCTTGACTTTTCCAGTTTTCCAGTTTGGTTTCTATTGTCTGATGTCTGGTGAAGGATAACATGATTGTTAGGAAACATTTTGTTCCTCTGTTCATTTTTCAAAACCCTTTCCCCTCTTCCCCAAATACGCAAAGAGTAAAGTCCAAATTCTTCCCTTTGGCATTCAGGTCCCTCCCAACTTGTGACCCAACCTGATTTACAGACATCCTTGTAACACAGCTTTCTTTTTAGCCACCCCGGAATATTTATGGATTAATTTTTATATCTGAATATGCTGCAGTAGTGTAATACATTTGGAGAATAAAACCATTTCATCCTTATGTTACTAAAGAAACCCTTTCAAGTGAATTAAAATTGTGTTTCTCAAACACATCTGATTATTAGAACCATCTTGGAGGTACTGATTAAAGAAGTGGAATATGGGACTCCACCCCTAATCTTCTGAATCAGAATCTCCCACTGCTTTTGTTATCACCAAAATGTTAATGAGCATTCAATATACCCTTCAGCTGAGACCTCACTCCTACAGGACCCCTTCTGGAGACCTCCACGTATTTTTGTATTACATCGTAAACTACACATATCCAAATTGATTCCTCCTTATGTTTTCTGGTCCTCTCCCTGCTCTTTCTCCTCTGTTCCATCTCCCACTGGTTAGCACCACTCCATTACAGCAGCCAGAATCCTGTATAGCTCTCTTGACTTCCACACCCCCTCACCCTCTACTGCTCTCACCACCCAACCACCAACTGCACTCCTCTAATGCAGGCAGTTAATATTTCTTACCCAGATATTTTCAAGAGCCTCCTTATGCCCTGCACATTCCGAATTTATTTATTCAAAACAAATTTCTGATCTTACTATGTGCTACGGTCACTCTTTATAGGTGGTACCAAGATGAATTAAGGCCAATCCTTAATCTCAAGGGTCTCAGAGTCTCTTGTGGAAATATTCATGTAACAAATAAACACAAAGTAATGGGATACACAAGGTGCCACCTCTCTGGAGAAGAGACTTCCTGAGGAAACCTGCTAGAATGTGGGCATGTCATCCCTCTGCATCTTCAGTGAGGTATTTCAGTTCCAGAGAGATAATAAGCATTTCACTACAATATTCTATAACAGGTGATGTTTGCCTGGTTTCACACACTCTAAACTCCAAAATCTTGACTCTGTCAGTCACCTAAATTGATTGTAAATATATACCAAAGACTATTTCACTAAGACTTCACTAAACATGCAAAAAAACCTGATGTGTTGAGAAAAATTGAACTCACCTCTGCAATAGGAAATGGGTATGTTTTCCAACACATGGTTACATGTAACAACATATGAAAAGTATAAGTAATTCTGCTATAAAAGGCCAGTTCTTACCCATTAACAATTGAGAACATTTAGTCAGCATGGCTAAAGAAACAGGCTCTGTGCTTTTGGTAACTGATTCTGATGTAAATGATCTGATCAGCTCCTGCTCATTAAGGTCTGGTAATAATAATCTTTACCCAGCGTAGCTAAGAGAATAGCCTCTGCCTTTCTGGTTTTGATTCTCTTTTTTGTCTTCCAACCTGGTCCTGCTCCACAGCATGTGCACAGCAATATTTGCTCCTTGCTTTAGGTCCTGCTTCGTGTGTGCAGGGAACTTTTCCAGTTTTGGTCTCTTTTGTTTGGTACTATATCAGTGGCTTCTAGAATAGTGCCTGACACATAACAGGTGCTCTATTAAAAAAAAGTGTTGATTAATAATCATGTAAAGATATATGTGTAAAATATATGCTTGTTAAACAAAAGTGAGATCATACTATTTGAACTGTTGTGCCCGTTGCTTTTCTCACTTAACAATGTGGTAGAGACATTAGAAATGACAATGCAGAATCCTAGAATGAAACCCCAATATGTATGGCCCATCTTTTATCGAAGGACATTTAAGTTTTCGTGATTTTGCTATTACAAATAATGTTACGTGCTATTAATTGCCTTGGTCTGCCAAGTACAGTCTTTAAGTACTGAGTCATTATCGCTTGATTTACACCTAAGGCTTTGCTTTCCTTCAAATATGTCCTGTTCAATTCTAGTTCTTGCTTCAAACACCTGCAAAAATGATGGTGTGACACTCCAGCCCTGTGTTTCTCTAATCAGAGCCCTCTGAGTCCAGGTCCTCTCCGGCAGAAGTGGTTTTTTGGGCTACAGTTTCAGGCAGGATTTTAAAACCTCTTTGGGTGCAAAGAGCTACCTTTTGGTCCAAGCTGGATAAGGTCCTTTTATTATGTAGGACCTTGACTCTTCCTTTGTAACACCATTAGCCATCAAAGACAGGCAGCACAAAGGATTACTGTCTAATAAATTGTGCCCTGTATTGTGTGGATTAGAATTGCATAATTAGAATTACTCTTTTGAGAGCTTCCAAACTCTCATGAGCCATATTCCCTTTCAGAAGCTCAGGCATTAGAATCCTGAAATATGTTTTTTCCTCACACTTGAAGTCCACCTTGTTAAAATCAGAATAGCTATCTGACTGTACCAAACTTATTCCTCCTTATCTGTCGTAGCACTTACGGTGACATTATACGCTAATTAGAATACATGGTTTTGGAAACACAAACTAAAAATATAAATATTAAATTCTTATTCTTGACTATTCCTTATGATTACTTGTTTACTTGCTACTATTCTCCATATTTACCTAAGTAAATTTACCTAAAATGTTTCCCGGTTAGACTCCACATACATGAGGACAGGTATGGTATGTGCCATGCTCTCTGGTCTTGTTCCAGAACTTGGCAGGGTGCCAGTCCCAGAGTAGGTGGGTATTAAACAGCTGTTGAATGAATGAATATTTGCTGATGACAGGGACAATAATAAAACTGTAATTGTGTTTATGTGAGAAGCATATGCATATGTAATCACACAATATACACAAATGCACATTTACAGCACATCTTATAATTATACAGTGTAGGTGGGATGATTTCAAAGGTTCAAGGCTTAAAGCACATGCTGAGAGATCCAGTTCTTTTGCTTTTGAGATTTGATCAGCCTGTTAATATGCAGATATTCTAAAGAGAGACAGTGCATGGAGCCGTACCTGCTTTGTATACCTCAGTACAAAAGAGTATATCGTCACTGCGATGAGGATTTGTTAAAGCCAAGGTGGGAATATTAAGACAGAAGCATGAGAGCTGGGCACCCCAAAGGCTAGGTCCTGGGGTCTCATTGAGAAAGGAAAGGGGGGCCAAGGGAGCCCAAGGAAACATTTTCCTGATTCAGCCTTTCCTATTGCTGTCTCAGCCTTGTGAGAATTTTAAAATGGGTATATAACAAGACAGTGATAATAAGGTCAATAGGAACAGAAAAAGTTTAATTTTAAGGAGTTGGTTGTAGATGTATACATTGTACTATGAAGACAATAGAGCATTGTTGAAAGAACTGTTAGTTCAGTTTTCTGAGCATATATATTATCTCAGTAATGGGTGGTAGAGAAACCAATTAATTATATGTCTTTTACAAACATATGCTTTATATATGTTCCTTTCACATCAAGAGATGATGCTATAGAAATAAATGTTTATAATATATGTATGTGAAGGTATATGTGTAAAAACCAATTAAGTACTCTACCCATGCATAGAAAGAAGTATTTGATTTTCTGCTGACACTGGTAATTAATAATAATAACAGCTGCAGTGTATAGCTATATGTCAGGCTACTTAATTCTCATAAGTAGCCCATGAAATAGGTATATTTAACCGAGTTTTACAGATGTGGAAACTCAAATTTATAAGTGCTAAGTGACTTAATTATTCAAGGTCAGACAGCAAGTAGGATGGAATACAAACAAAGGTTTGGATGACTCAAATAGTCATAGTTTTATTAACTCTACTATTCTGCCTCTTACTTTTTGTAAAAATGCTCATAATATAGGATCCCATTTTGTCACATTAAATTGAGGAATTTTTTAGTTACTTAGATTTATTCAATGTTTTGCTCTCAGTGCCAATATTAAAGATTCCTAAGATCTTTGTTCTGATTTTTCTCCAATTTTAAAGAATAACTGGGATTTTTGTTTAACATTTTACTTTGATACCACTGTTTATTTTTTAAATAGTCAAAATGTATTTCTATTTTCTTTCCCAGAAATGCTGAGTTTTAATGGGAGAAATGGATTATAGAATAGAGTGACTCACTTAGGAAAAATAGCTTGACAGTTTTGAGCAAACCATGTGTAACTTTTATGAAACACCTCCAATCAGTTTGTCAGGTAGGATTTTCCCAAGCACAATCTTTTGCAGATTCCGTTGATTCCATTTTTAGGTGAGCATAACAGTAAGAAAGCATTATTCCACAATGTGAAAGCTGTTCTCTCTTTTCCTTTTTAATTGAAGGATCAAGTATTCACATAGGGAGATATCTGCCACATTCAATCATCATCCAAACCTTGGGGGGAAACATTCAGTTGCTGTTCATATTGCCATGCTGCTCAGGAAAAAACAAACAAATATGTTTGGAGCATCTACATTTGCTATGCTTGTTATTTTTATGACACAGTAAAATCTTGTTTTTTTAATTCTTACAGTAAACAGAAGTCTTCAGTGTAAACAGAGATACGTTGTATTAAATTGCATTGTATTGTACTTGTACTGAATTTCCTTGGTTATATATGACAACGTATTGAACACCTTAGGAAATACAATTTGACATAACATGATGAAGAGGCCCAAAGATATATATCCCAGTGGATGTGCATTATGGACAATTATGATTCAGCTTCCCTGTGAAAATTAAACACCTTAAAAATTCTATCATTATGCAAAGAGAAAGGTGATAAACTTGAAATTGCTTAACTTGGATGGCCAATGGGAATTAAATATCCATTTTGTGGACTCTCCATTGAAGAACTGAATTTATAGAACTGGAATAAATGATCTGATCCCCTTTATCATATAGCATAAGATTGTTTTGTTTTGCTATTTTACAGATGATTAGCACAACAAGTAAGAAAAGGCATGAAAAAATAAAATATAAAAAAGATACAATACAGTGATTTTTTAAATGCTGGGTATTTTTCTTTTGCCCCTCCAGATCCTCTCTCACTTTTCACTCTTTTCTATGATCCATAAGTCTAAACTTTGTGGACTGCATCCATGGGCTTCCTCTCCCTCTGATTCCCCGTTGATTTGTCCACGGGCAGGAGCAGCAAGAAATGAGAGGAGAGGAGAGTCTGGGAACTTATTCCCCTTGGTTCCCTCTGTCTGGCTTTGGGCTCCAAAGACTGAATTCCTCTACCAAAGACACAGCTCCTATTCAGTGGCCCTTTTCTATCCAGCTTTCTCCAGATTCTTGAAACTGTTCTTATCCTTTCCCCTACAAGTGTAGAAAGTTTACTGGATCTTAGCTAGGATTACCTTATGTCAACTAGTTAGCACAGTCCCCCTAGGAATCATAGCTTTTACTAGCTGGGGGGGTGGGAGGTGGGAGGTGGGATCCTTCATTATCACTTGTTTTCCCTAAATGCTCACACCTTTGTAAATAATACCTTTACTAAACTCTAAGTGTGTGTGTCTAGGGGGGTGTGGGGGAGTAATGTGGACATAATTTTTAAAAGCTTTCCTGTGTTCTAAGAGTGTCCAAAAAAATAAACAAACAAAAATTCCCCTTTGGCCTTTGTTTTGGCACAATGGACATCTTAAAAGCAAATAAGGAGATCCATTTTCAAAGGTTCTAGACACAGATTGTTTATCTAGTAATACCTACTGAAGATCTATGATGTTTACATTTTTAAATAGTTATCAACTTACGGATATATCATTGAAAAGCTTTCCATTTATTTTTCTGAAAATTTTGTTATAATTAATCAAATGATTTGTGATATTTTTCCTCAGCTTAAAGTTCAGTTTCTCAGGTAAGACTTACTTCCCTAACCCACCCAGACTAAGTGAACATCCCCCCCAACCCCACCCCACTGTTTTCCCTTTTATTCCACCTGTTTCTCCTTTAATAATCTTTACACATGCATAATTATTTATAATTATTGACTTGAAGTCTGTCTTCTCCAGTGGACTAAAAGTTGCATGAAGGCAGGGACCAGACTGTCTTGATAACATTGTATCCCAGCATGTGGCACAACCTCTAGCCATAGTAGGTGCTCAATCAGTATTTACTGGTGGGCCAGCTTACTACCAAAAAAACCAAATCCACCCCATCGAGCATACTTTTAAAAAAAAACCATTTTACAGTATTTAATGTCCTGTTGTTCTTCACACTCTATCTCTGGACTTGATGGGGTAGGAGAGGATGCGAAGATAAGGAGCTGGCACATGTATATAAGAAACTGCTGGGTAGATGACAGATGGCATGTAAGGAATACAGTAAGGGTAGTAAGGAATACAGACATGAATAAAATTTGTTCTTGAGAGATTTTCAAGGTTTTGTTTTTGTTTTTGTTTTTGTTTTTTACAAAAGACATGCATAGATCAGAATAGGAGGCTATCCTCTAAGGTGATCTTCCTATAGCAAATGGAGCTTTAACTCATCACAGATGAAAGGACAGCTCTAAGTTCATTCCTTTTATATGCATAACACTTAAAAATTTGTAATGTACTTTCCAAAACCCTCACTCATTTGATTCTCACATTACCTCTGTCAGGCCACCAGGGAAGGAATATTACCCTCATTAAATTCGTGAGGAAATAAAAGCTTAGAGGATTTTAGCTACCTGACCAAGTTTTAAAAGCACTGTTATGTAGTAAACTGATTTTGCTGATAAATGAAAAGAGTATGGGAGACTACTCCTAATATTCTGTACTCAAGACACATGTGGTCATGAAGGCAAGGCTGTGTGTGATGGGAGGATGATCTTGACACCCTGGGAAGCCATCAGCCCAGGAAGTCTTCAATTTTATGCTTTGCTTTCTTGTTTGACCATATGTACATGGTTGTGGCAGTTTAAGATTATTTTATGAATCCCCCCAAAAGAAAGATTATGTTTGTAAACTAATCCATTCTTCTGGGTGTGATACTCTTTGATTGCATTAAATTTAGTTGAGGGGCCTTTGATTAGATTACTTGATAAGATCGATTTAGAGCTTTTGATTGGACAATGTCAGTGAGGCGTGACTTAGGTTGAGTCTCTGCCCTCTTGCTGGGTCTGATATAAATGGAGACACAGACACAGGAAAAGGAAGCCACCATGTTCCATCCTGCCATGTAAGAAAGAGGAATAGAGGATTACTTAAGCAAAAAGCCTCAACAGGCTGAGCCCATGTAACAGCTCAAGAGGAGAAGAGCCTTGTTATATGCTTAATGGCTTACATTAAGAAAGCAGAACAGCTGAGATTGATAGAGGAAGCCCAGAAAGAGACAAGCCCTATGCCTGGTTGCCCTCAGCTGAGTTCAAACCTCAGCAGAGATCAGTAGCCCTCCTGGTTCTACAGGTGGCAGCTCACTTTGGTGAAAAAGCATCTATGATGGTGCTAAGGTTTGGACTTTTCATGGCCTTGGAACTGTAAGCTTTTGCCCTAAATAATATTCCCTTTATAAAAGCCAACCCATTTCTGGTACTTTGCATGGGCAGCCCTTTGGCAAACTAAAACAATGATCATATATATTGACCCAGTATCAACGTGCAACTTGATTATTTTTCTCTTACCAACATGGAGTAGACATCTTTCCATGTCAGCGCATATAGTTCTCTCTCATTTTTCTGGAAGTTTAATAGAATACTGTTGAATGAAACCACAGCTGTTATACCCTCATGGGGTGGCTAGGTTTGTGATTAGTATTTATTCTTTGGTCAGCTGCATATCATCAATTCCAGCTCCCCATTCTTCCATAAATAAGGTTGACAATGAGGTCAGGTGTTTGATTATACAGTCCTCAGATGGATTTCCATTTATCTTGGATCTGGTAATCAGGTAGATATGTTTTGAGTTAGGGCTACAAGGAGGATTTAGCCAATGCTTACATCGTCAGTAGTCCTCAAGGCTAGAGGAAAGGCCCTGAACTAGCTATTAACCCCTTCCTTCCAGAGATACATCTAAAACAAATCATACCAAAAATTTAGAAGTAACAATAAAAAAAAGAAAAGAAAGCTATTTTAATATCAAAGGAGGCTTTAAGGCAAATATTCAGAGATAAAGAAGATACCTTCATAAAGGTAAAAGGGTTACTAAAATTAAGAACATTTGTTTTTGTCAAAATGTACTGTAAACTAAGTATCTGAAAGGATAAGTAACAGAGTGGGAAAATATATTTACAACACATATAACTGTTAGAAGACTAATATCTAGAAAATATAAAGCACTTCTCTTTATCAATAATAAACTGGGGAATAAGATCTGAAAATACATTTCACAAAAAAAGAAAAGTTAAATGACTGATAAACCTAAGGAAGCTGCTTAACCTCTTTAATAATTTGGGAAATAAAAAATAAAACCAGATCAGGATACTGTTTCACAATATAATACTGGCAAACATTTTAAAAAATCTAACGATATAGGGTGTTTCTGAGGATATGAAACAACGAGAACTCACACGCACTACTGTGGCGATGGAAATTCTTTGAAAACCAATTGACATTGTCTGTAAGGTTGAATATATGCCAGCAATTCCACTCCCAAATACACACTTTGGAAAACTTGTACACAAGTGCCTCAATATAAAAGTATAAGAATGTTTATAGCCACACTGACAGAATAGACAAAATGTGGAAATAATACAAATATCTAGCAATAATAGATTTTAAAAAGTGTGCCATGCTGAAATATTGCACAGAAATGAAAATGAATGAAGAATAACTATGCCCCAAAATATGGATGGAAAGCATGACTATTATGTTGAACAAAATAGGACACTGTATCTATGTGTGTGTATATCTATACACACATGCACAACATATACATGCATGATTCCATTAATATAAAGTAGAAAACCATCCAAAACTAAATTATTTCATTATATTGTTTAGGAATGCATTCTTAGGAGAAAAGCAAGGAAATGGTTCTTGAAAAGTCAACATACTTATCCTTGAAGGGTGCGAGGGGGTTGAAATCACGAAGTGACACAGGGTAGATTTCTAAGGTGATGGAAATATTTATTTTTTAATGTGGGTGTGGTTATATGGCTCTTCTTTAATGGTAGTCATTAAAATATAATTTTTTGTTTTATGTACTTTTCTATTTTATGCTTTATTCCGTGATTTTTAAAATGTAGAAAAGAAAATTAGTATACAGAGCTGTAGAGTATAATGTTCTATGGACTCTAGAATCAATGCCAACCCGTAGTTCTACCAGTTTCTTGCTGTACGATGTTGGGGAAGTTACCAAAGCTTTCTAAAACTTGTTTTTGCTTTTTTTCATCTTTAAAATGGAAATAAAAGCTGTTCCTCTTTCAAGGGTTTTTCCTGAGGATAAAATGGTACCTAATTAAAACAATGATACTATTGTTATGGTTTCAGCATGTATTTCCTCTGTGTTTGCCTCATTTTATCTGCTATGCTCTCTGACTTTCTTCCATTCCATGCACATTTTTTTTAATTTTAATTTTTAAATAAACTTTATATTTTGAGATAATTATAGATTCATACACAGTTTTAAGAAATAATACACAGAGATTCCATGACTCATTTCCCAGTCTCCCCCAATCTTGCAAATGACAGTACATTATCAAACCAGAATGCTGACTTTGATACAGTCAAGATACTGGAAAGTTCTATCACAGGAACAGCTTTTTTTTAAACCCCAAATTGAAAAGAATTCCCTTTCTACCGGCAGTATGCAGTGAAGTTAGTTCTTGGTAACAGGCTTCTATGAGTTGTTCATTGCTATCTACACAGTCCACCTCTGATAAAGGTAGACCCTTCTCTTTTCTGACTAGTGAAATTATGACACCATATCGCAGCCTAACACATCCCAGCCCCTAAGAATTGTATTTATTTTAATAAAAAAGTATAAGTATGTAAAACTGTGGAAGATATTTCTTCTTAGAATATACCACACATTACTGCTGACATGTGTTATTCCCACAACCTGGTCTCAGTCCCAGCTAGTTACATCCAGGAAAATATGGCCTCAAAAATTATTCTTCTTCCTTTTTGATATTTTCAGTTGTCTCCCTACTCCAGGCTATTTTATACACGCCTCTGGATCACTCTTTCTAAATATGGCCTATATCATACCCTTGTCAGTGCATAAACCATCAAAGGTTTTCTTGTGCATCATAAGACACCAACTCCTCGGAGTGGCATTCAAGGCCCCAGTTTTACTTTACAGGCTTATTTTCTATTAGGCTTTAATGAACTGCAACAATAACAACAAAACACAGAGCTCTTCATTATCTCTCTAGTACTCCTTGCACTTTCTTGCTTCCATGCAATAGTAAATGTCATTTTTCCCACCAGGAACATCTTCCCATGTCAAACCTTTTCACAAATCACCTTTTATGGAAGACCCAGTTACAGCAGAGGCTGCTCTAAGAGCCTCCGGCACTCATTCAGCCAGAGTGGTCATTCCCTGCTAGCAGCATCCGCACTTACTATCTAGCCATTTATTTGGCATAAAGTTTTTGTGGTGCTTACCATTCTTATTTAACTCTTGGATGTTTATTTAATTAATTCTTTCCTTTATAAGGGTAACTATGTTTTTTTCTTATTCTTCCTTCTGTTCCCCAAACCAAACAAGTACAGGAACTTTCAGGTAATTGACTTTCAGTAAATATTTGTTACTTTTTTTCCTTTGGGCCCATCCTGATTACTTGTGGGACCAGAGTATATAATTCAGTTCTTCATTGGAGTGGGATTGCTAAAAGTTTTTGAAGATAAAATTAGGACAGAAATGGCTAACAGTAGCAGTGGCAGCGCTAAGTCAGTTTGCCAACTTCCACATCTGGATTTACATCTGTATGACCTTGGGAAACTGCTTAGCCCTCTAAGACTCCATCCCTTCATCCTTATCACCAGGCAAATAACAGTTCTTACCTCTTGGAGTTATGAATATTAAAGGAATTAATCCATATAGAGCACAGAGCCTATTGTCTAACTCAGAGTAATAATAATAAATAGTTTTATAATTTCT
Organism: Cabassous unicinctus; assembly: GCA_029593785.1. NCBI lineage: Eukaryota > Metazoa > Chordata > Mammalia > Cingulata > Chlamyphoridae > Cabassous > Cabassous unicinctus. Next base: position 21,221 of record JAQZBX010013825.1, on the reverse strand, counting down.
AAAAGACTTACCTTGGCATTTCAAGAACTTATCATTTTATTTTTCTCAAATTAATTCATACATGTCATATATCTCATTTATAGAAGGAAAGCATCTCCTTAGGCCTCAGTTTAAAATGTCCTCTAGGTTATAGCCATCAATTTTTGTTACTCAATTTGGGAACCTGAGGCCATCTATTAATTGTTGTGTTAATAGACGTGTTAGATGTATACTTACTAAATGTATGCTTTTGGAACTGAATTGTACCACATCTCATGATCTAGTGACTTTATTTGTATCAAAAAGCCTGCTAATAAAAACAAGTTAGAAGATTTGCCTGGACATCTTGATAAGAAATGAAATGCTTTTTTAAAATGATACTTCTGGTTGTCCACATATTTACCAGGGAGTTTGTTCATATTTGGCCCTAAACTCAGGATTTTATTGGTAATGGCCCTGCCTAAACCAGATCACAGGAAATGCCTACAGTTCTTTTAGGCTCCCCACCCCCTTTTGTGTGTGTGTGTGCTTTACTAGAGAAGTTGTGGGTTTACAGAACAATCATGCATCATGCACAAAATACAGGATTCCCACATACCACCCCACCAACAACAATCTGTATTGGTGTGGAACATTTGTTACATTTGGTGATAGAACATTTTTATAATTGTACTGTTAATTAAAGTCTATGGTTTAACTTAGGGTTCACTGCTTGTATAGAGTGGTTCCATGTATTTTTAAAATTCGGTTACCATATATATAATTTAACATTTCCCCTTTTGATAATATTTAGATATGTGTGTTATTTCAGTGTTGTTAACTGCATTCACAATGTGTGCTACCATCACCACCATTCATTCCAAAACATTTCCACCATTCCAAATAGGAACCCTGTGCATTTTAAGACTTAACTTCCCATTCCCTATCCCCACCCCATCCCCTGGTAACCTGCATTCTAGAATGATTCTGACTCTATGAGTTTGCTTATTCTAATTGTTTCAAATCAGTGAGATCATACAAAATCTGTCCTTTTGTGTCTGGCTTATTTCATTCACCATGATATCTTCCAGGTTCACCCATGTTGTTGCATATCTCAGCACTTCATTCCTTTTTATGGCTGAGTACTATCTCATTGTATAATATATACATTGTGTATACACCACAGTTTAAACATAAATCAGTTTATGGACACTTGGGTTGCTTCTTCTCTGCTTGCTGCTATGAAAATCTGTATGCAAATATCTGTTTGCATCCTGCTTTCAATTATTTTGGGTATATACCTAATAGTGGGATTGCTGGGTTATATGGTAGTTCTATACTTAGCTTTCTAAGAAACAGCCAAACTGTCTTTCACAGCGACTGTATCACTTTACATTGCCACCAGCAATGAATGAGTGTTCCTATTTCTCCACATCCTCGCCAACACTTGTTATTTTCTGTTTTTTTTTTAGTAGAGGCCATTCTAATTGGTGTGAAATGGTATCTCATTGTGGTTTTGATTTGCATTTCCTTGATGGCTAATGATTTAGAGCATCTTTTCATGTGCTTTCTGGCCATTTGTATATCTTCTTTGCAGAGATGTCTGTTCAAATATTTTGCCCATTTTTAAATTGGGTTGCTCATCTTTTTGTTGTTAAATTGAAGGATTTATTTATATATTCTAATGTTAAACCTTTATCAGATATATGGTTTCCAAATATTTTCTCCTATTGTGTAGGTTGTCATTTTACTTTCATAATAAAATCCTTTGAGGACCAAAGGTTTTCATTTTGATGAAGTCCTTTTTACCTATTTTTTGTTGTTGCTTATGCTTTGGGTGTAACGTCTAAGGAACTATTGCCTAATACAGGGTCCTGAAGATGCTTCCCTACATTTTTTCTAGGAGTTGATAGTTCTAGCTCTTATATTATGATCTTTGTTCCCTTTTGAGTTGAGTTTTGTATATGGTGTGAGGTAGGGCCTGCCTCCTTTATTATTATTATTTTTTCTTCTTCAAATGGAGACCCAGTTTTCCTAGCACTGTTTCTTAAAGAGACTATTCTTTCCTAATTGAGTGGTTTTTGCTTCATTGTCAAAAACCAGTTGGCCATAAATGTGAGGGTTGATTTAGACTCCCATTTTTTTGACATATGTGGACACCAGCTTTAAACCACAATGGTATCCTACTTTGATGTGGCCTTGAGATCTGGTGTTTGGCTGTTATGACTTGGAACAAAAGGCAGAAAACCCAGCAAAGCTAACATCATGAGTCTTTCTCATCCTCATAATATACTTATCTTCCTAATTCTGAAGTAAGGAACTCTCATCTTTCTAGTACTTGGCTAGGGATTGAATCGCTCACAGATTGCATGTGGCATGATCAGACATATGTTTTGAAGAATCCCCTGTAGCTAAAATATGAAGAATTAATTATTTGGGAGTATGAATGATACTTCAAAACATTTAGGTGCCTATTGTTCTCAGGTATGAGATGATGGCAGCATGGACTAGATGGGCATGGAAATGGAGAGATGTAGAGATCAATTTATAACGTGAAGCCTACAGGACTTGGTGTTGGATTTTATGTAGTGGACGATGTAGAGGAGAGTGTCAAGAATGACTCTAAGGGCAGACCGCATTTACTCAGTGTACACTGGACCTAAAACTTGGTCCTATGATTGATCCTTTAGCCCTCCTACATACTGTAAAATAATGTTAACTTACAAAGTTCTGGGTAACTCCGTGTGTGTGTTGTGTGTTTGATTTCACTCGCACTGAAATTAGACATCAGTCTCATCCACCTCTTAATTCAGCTACAGCCTCAATATTAAAAAGGTTTCTGAGCAGTTGAATTAACTGCCACAAAACTCACTTCATTTCATTCTCAGCTCATTTACCATGTAATCATCTTATTTAAAGTCCTTCTCTCAACAACAGTGTATTCTTTCTTTATCCATAGTTCCAGACAACACAGTTATCTGGTTTCTCAGCATAGATTGCTAGGGTTGGCTTGTTAGATTCAAAGAGACAAAACAAAGAAGTAACCTTTGAGAGACAGTGACTGAGGGAGGGTGGAGAAAACTCAAAAAGTAGACACAGGAATTTATGAAGTGTAGCCACTGAGTGATGCTTAGGATAAGAGCTGGGTAAGTCTCCTATACCTCATCAGTCCCTGTGGGTATTACTGAGTTACAGATCATGTTCTTTCATGTCCATAATGCACAGTCTGAGTCATCACAAAATGGTTAAATTATATTCATTGTATTCTATGTGAGAAGACAGGTAAATGTGTAGTGCTCTCTAGAAAGATCTCCTTCCAAAATAGATAGATTTTTAAAGTTTGTGCTTAAGGAAAGAGATTTTACTTATAACGAATATTAACTTCTGTAAAAGATCTCATTTCCCAATATGTCAGATAAATGAGATATTATGCACATAATCCTGGCATAAAAGAAATGCTCTGTTCCCCAATTACGTAAGAAAAGGAGAATATTGATTTGGATACTTTCTATGTCTGTTGAAAAGCAGGTCAAGTAGGTAGCATTTCAGGGGTCTTACAATTTCTTTAAGAGCTTCTGCAGCACATTATTTGCACATAGGATTTTTTGGTGAGGATTAAATGATTGCTTAGCAGAGTGCCTGGCACATAATTTTTTTTTTCATTATCATTACTGTGATAGTATCCATTTTTTCTTCCCTAAAATTTTCTATGTATCCTTTAGTTTTTTACTATGCATCTTTCATTTCTTAGTTACAATCCGTTTGTGCTCTTGTGTGTCAGGTACTAAATGACACTAAATTAAATACTTTCATGTTTCCGTATATGGTCACAGTTAAAATAAAGGAGAACAGATAGCAGCAGCTGCACTTTGTTAGGGGCGCATAATATTAAAATAAAGACCCTTTCCCCAAAATGTGGAAATAAGGGAAATGTACCCACTTTCAGAAAGGAAAACTGTGCAAATTCATCTTCAACAGGAAAACTGTGCCATAGCAGTAACTTTACTGAAAGTATTAACTAATTTAAATAAAGAAATCTTTAATCCTAAGAGAATGTGTTGATGGAGATATAACTTTGGAAATAGATACTGGTGATGGTTGCACAACATTGTGAATGTAATTAATGCCACTGAATTGTACACTTGAAAGTGCTTAAGATAGCAAAATTCATGTTGTGTATTTGACCACAATACATATTTTAAAGAAGATATAATGGCAAAGCAAAAAATGTGCTAGCTATTTAACCCAGAGGCTTTTGAATCCAAGGAATTGATTACAAAGGTGTTGGAAGGATTTAGAAGAACCAAAGAGAGAAGGAATGGTATTGGAAGAGCAAAAAGGGTGATTGTTAGGGAGCTACTTACTTCTCTAAGTCTAAGAACCTGCTTCAGCTGCTGCTTGCGGCTGGCTTTGCTGTTTTGGTGGTGGAACCATCTCTCAACAACAAAGGGAGGTGAAGTGCCAACAAGATATCACTACTGAGGCGATGGAAACTGCAGAAGTGATGTTTCTGCTGTGGACTGTTTGAGTCTGCAGTGGATTTGCCTCTCTGCTAAGTGAAAATCAACAAAGGCCTCAGCTCTTGGAGGTAGAAGCTAATTTTTTTTTCTTTCTTCCTGCTTTCTGCCCTCCTAACAACTCCTCCTATTGGCAAAACCTCAAAGAAAGCCAACTAGCAAGAGTTGGAAATGTAGTTTATAGGCTCACAGGCTGGGCAGTACAGAGAAGAGTATAAGAGTATGAATGGGGGGCTTTGAGATATCAGATGAATAGCCAGAAGAGTCCTTCCCTTAGCTGTTCAGCATCCATGCACACCCTTCTACCTGTGTTTTACTTCTAGTAACAACAGTAATCACTGTATGCTTCCACCCAACAGGAAACTACTATGTTTTGTACTAATGAAGAAGTTCTTACCCTCAGCCATCATATTCATATCTGGGTGATGTTAATTCCCCTTTTAGTTCAGACACAATCCACCTGGATATTCTGTAACTTAAGGATTAAACTGTAAATTAATATTTACCTTACATACTTTAATAGGGAAAGGAGGAGGGAAAATTGGTTAACATATACAAATCTATATGCAATAAGCAAGAAATAAAACGTGTAATATATATATAATTCTTGTTTCTATAACTAGTTGTGATACTTACAACTTTCTTCTTTGATATTCCATTTTCCTCCAGCTAGTAGCTCATACAATTGGCATACTATCATAAGGCAGCCCAAACCTTCATTACAAAAGGGTTTAATTCCTTAGTGGTCCTGTTTTTATTGGGTGCTGTAGATTCTCGATACTTATATGATTAGACCTGGCCATATAAAGATATGCTTCAAAGAATGCTTTTGTTGTCTTGTGTAGTAAGAAACCAATTTCTCCTTCCATATGTAACTTTTTTTTCTTTGCATGTTTATACAATGGCATAAGGAGATGATTGTCAAGGTGATAGTCTCAATTTCTAATTCAGGTACCTTTGTTGCCATACAGGATGTAAACATTCTTCTTTGTGGGCACAGAAAGCAAAACTATTTTGGATAGGCTATTAAGTGTAATAGTGAGAGGAAATCTTCCTACTTCCACCCCTCTTGATTTCCATTCCCAAGTGTTTCGGCTATAGAAAAACCAGCACCAAATATCGGTCCCTAGATCAAAGTATATACAGCAACCTGTAGTAATGCCAACTCCTCAGGGTGTTATCACTCAGCTGCTGCTGTAGACTTCAAGAAGCCATTCTACCAATCTCGCAGACTTTAGTTTGACGGGGGTATATTTTAAGCCAAGAAAATTCCGTGGTTGTTAGCCCATTGCCACACATCTTTTGCTGTACAATGCTATCTTAGTCAAAAACAATGTTGTGAGGGATATTGTGACAATGCATGTGGTATTCTTTAAGTTCACAGATAATAGTGCAGCTAGACCATGGAGAGCAAGTTCTAGAGGTGAGCAATTCCCTCACAGTAGAAAGGAAGACTCTGGTGTTATGGTCCCATGAGGAATGCTAGCCATATGGTGATGATGGATGAAGGTATGACCTACTCCTGGGACATTAATGAGATCAAGTCTTTGCGTTCAGAAGGCTGAGAGGCAGGCATCTTGGAAACCAGCTGGCGGGACTTCTTTGATGACCCTTTGAATTTGCTAAGTCTATTGTTTCAAAATTTATTCTTTCTCCCAATCCTCTGTCTCTGAGCTATTCATGAAGATTCTCTTTTTAGCAAATCTCTTTTCATAGTGCAGGTATCTCTTTTTCCTATATTCTTAAATTTTCATTCTGTATCGAATGCCGATATTTTCACTATGCTGGGTGTTCATTCGATTATTTGTCCAATCAGTATTTTTAAGTGCCTACTATGTTGTAAGCATAGTTATATGGATTTATGAGGAAGGAAATCAAGATTTCTTTGGAGACTCTACAGTCTAGTGGGGATTTCAGGAAATTAAACAAGAAATAATAATATAATAATAATAATAATACTGTGGTAAGTAGTAAGTGCTATGATGAGGAAGTACTGTGTACTATGGTACTAGCACCCAACTTCTGTCCAGGGGAAATCTTACCTGACAGAGGAACATTTAAGATAATTCCTCGAGGACAAACTTGGAGAGGCTACAGTAAAATTAATTTTACTTTGAAAGAGGTTCTAATTCAGCTTGTGAAAAAAGTGTGTTTCCCACAATATAAAATTTAGTCAGTTTGGAGATTCTGTATTTCTAGTGAGCATGGATATGCTATCCCCTAATTCCTTTTAATACAAGTAGTTTGATAGAATAAATCAAATAGTTATATTCAACCATTTCAATTTCTCATATCCCTACTAGTTAATTTCATAAAAAGACACATAACTTTCCTTCTGAACTCAATGTTAATTCATCATTAAAACCAGCAATACATCATATGTCTAACTTTTTCGTGAGTGCTGCCTGAATGTTATTTGTGCAATTAGCACAAGACTTTATGTTTAGGTAATTTAATGTTGTAGTTGAGAGCATGGGTTCTTAGATTCAAATCCTGAAGCAAACATTTGTATGCTATGTGGCCTTGAACAAGTTATGTATTCCTTGTGTGCCCCAATTTCCTCATCTATAAAATGGTGATCGTAATATCCCTCTATTATAGGATTGTTGCAAGGAGAGGGTTAAATGAATTAATACATCAAGTACTTAAAACAATGCCTGACATAAAGTGAGTAATATATATTACATTAACAAATAAGGTCATTTTACTTTAGAATCACATCTATTAAGGGTATATTTTTATAAAGCAATAAAAATTGTAAATGCATTTAACCTATTCATTTTTGGCACTTTCGATCTGGAACACAAATTAGAGCAGTTGACATGGTCCAATAGAAAGATTCCCATACTGAGACTCGTGGGTTCTATTGCTCTCTTTTCTCTGATTAGCTTAACGATTTGATGTTCAAGGGTGTAAGTCCTGCTTTATCCTTTGGAAAGTGACAGGGTTAACATAAGATATCGCAATTCAGGGATTCCATGAAACTAGTAATCACATCAACAAGCACTTTCTTTCTTCAGTCATTCTTTGCTATTGTCTAGTAGTCATCCTAAAAGCAAATTCTTATCTTCCCAGGTATTATAACAAGCTATGGATTATATCTAGATGATATATTAATTCACAATTCCTCAGAACTCAGCTGTCATGCTTACGGATTTGCTCCTTGGAGCTTACATTCCTTCAGAGTCCAAGCGTGCACTGCCAAAGGTTGTGCCATGGGCCCACGGGTGAGTATGTGAATTTACATTCTGAGAATGTATTAAATGTCAGATGACAATGAATATCATGGAAGAAGTAAGTGGTGGTGACTCACTCTGTGCACAGCTAGCCTTTCAAGCAGGATGGTAGATTTTCGTTTTATAAAATTTCATTTAAGAGTTACTAAGATTTTATATTCAACATAAATTTCAAGACTGTACCTAGGTCTAGTGAAGGACAGAATATACATTTTAGTGAAGGAAAGGTAAGTTGGCAGGCTTAGCAGGCACAGATACAATTATGTCTAATTTAATAACATATTTAAAACGGATGTTTATCCTGTTAATAATGGGCTCAACAATTAAGTAAGTTTACAATTAAAAAGTCCATAATTGCCACAGTATGGCAACATTGTTCTCTAGTAAGTAGGTTAATAGATTAAAAGCTTGTGTTTATCTCATCCATTAGAATAAAGTATTTTTATTTCAATTAGTCTGATACAGTTTCATAAGAGCAGTATTTAAAATTGTATTAATATCAATTACTGATATCAAAGTTTCAGTAATCTATCATTTATGTCTAATTTCATTTGCAGTTAAAGTAACAAAATTATGCTTTTTATTTCTAATACAATTTTAAAACCCAATTAACAGTACCTAATTGTCATAGACAAGCATGAATTCTTCAATTTCAAAACATCACACTTTACTTTTGTGCGTTTTTCTTCATTAATTAGAGTTAACTTCCTTTAAAGGGAACACTCATTATTCTGAGACATTTTTGGCAATATTTGTCATGGCCTTATGATTTTAATGCACTCTGTCCTCATTTGAAGGGAGTATTAAATAAATATTACCTTGAAAAATAGCCTTCAGATTTAATTTTTGCTTTCTTATTTTTGATCGCACCTCCCATTTCATTTCAGAGATTGGTTGCTTTCCAAGCTGCTAACATCATCAGTCGGTGTTGCTGAGCTGTAGTCTTTATTGCCATTAAGCATTTTATAGCTGAGACCCCTCTGATGGATACTTACTCTTAAAAGCAGGAATGGCAATAGGCCAGCTTTTCTTCTCCATTCAAAAAAAGAAACAAAAGAACTCTTCACATGAGCTTGAAACTTAGAATTTTTCAAGAATATAAACTGCAAGTTAGGGTTCTGGCGACTAAATTGCCTCCTACGCTGTCTCCTGAAATTCCAGCTACTTTAAACAAGGAGTATAATTATTGATCTGCGTCCTGCGCAGATAGTAGGTGACGTTTACCTTAAGCAATCAAATGCCACGATTCCTGATGGGAGAGGGGGAAACAGAATTGGATTGTAAGACTTAACTCTGCCACGACTTCATATGCTCTAGACCAGTGATTCTTAACCTTTTTTGTTCCTCAGACCCCTTTGCCAGTCAGGTGAAAACCACGGACCCCTCACTAAGTCCACACTATACTGTGTGTTATTTAATAAATATATCACATCAGCACCAACACGTCCCCACAAGAATAATGTTTTTTTTTTTTAATTTCTATTCAAGCTCACGGAGCCCTGATTAAGAACCCCTGCTCTAGACTCTGTCCTAACTTAAAGCACACTTAAAGAGTTATTTTCTCCCTTGGCTACTTTTCTTTCTTCTGCACTCAGTATGCAAATGCTTTTCCCAAGTCAATGATCCATCTCTAATCACTGGGATTGAACAACGTCTTTATTTAGAACAAGTCAACTACAGGCTGCCAGGAAGTTAACACTCATTGTCTTCGTTTGGTTTCTGAAGTATTTTTGTACCAATTATGGTAAATATTATGCTCGAAAAGATTACATGTCTCAATATTCTAAATAGCTCTGGATATCTATCACAATTGTGAAGAAAATTACAGATACAGCTCTTTTTTGTTGTTAGTGATTGTTTAATACGTTGTTATCGATTTACAGAATCTATGAATTAATCTTAAAAGCCAGACTTTCTTTCTTTAAATTCTGTGTGATATTCAATAAAATTCAGGTAAACATACTACTGGTGTATACATATCTCTTAAAGGTTTTCTTTTGGTAAAGTCCAACACTATAGCATGTTTTAAATGAAACTCATTTCATCGATACAAAGAAATATGTAATTTCCATTTTTAATCTTTAGCTGGCAGAAAACAAATAATAAATTTTTAAAATAGTATAATTTTTTTGCTCATATAATAAAGTTTTCTCAGTAAAAATTCTTGGTTTTTAGAAAGTATAGCCGGTTTTCTTTAAAAAAATGTCTCCTACGTATTTAATACCACTGTTATCCAATGCATGCAGGGAAATATTGGTTAGTATTTTCTATGACAAATGTGCTCTACAGACTCAAATGTGTTATGGCTCACCTTCAAAATTAGCAAGTTGCTTACACAATACAAAAAAAAGGAAAAAAGGAAAAATTTGATAAAATGGCGTATTTTGAAAAATGCAAATGCATACACAAATGCTGTATTCTTGCTGTTTTAATGTAGTATTGGGCCAGGATGTTTTGTTTTCACAACTTTACTAAAATAAGAATCAAATGTTGTCTGTTGTTATTTGCAATTCAGAAGGAATTTCTCTATCGCTATCTGAAAGAAGATTCCCTTGTAGTTTGTTCTGTTCTTATCCAGTTAAAACATTGCATTAGACTTTTAAAGAAATTCCAACGTAGAAAAAAAGTTAGGAATGTCTTTTATCCTAACTTTGGGGTACTAATATGGACTGTTAAATTAAATCCAGTAATTGGACTGGACGTAGAATGCAACAGGGAAGACATTTTCTAAGTGAATTCTTCACTTTCAATTTTATTAAAAATAAACACTTCCATGTTTTGTGTTTCTACAATGAAACTCTGAGAATTTGTTGATAGGTAAATCACTTGGCTTTTTTTTTTTATGTTAAGTAACACTGGTAAAGATGTAAAATTGGGAATTTTGTTTTCTGTTTGGCCTTGGAACATTCATTGGATCCAATTTTCCAGGGTCCTCATAATGATGAAACTCTTCCTCTTAAGGAAATTCTAGGTCACTACAGTGTGATATAGTTAGAAAGATGCCTCAGAGTCTTGGTGATGCTGTGTTTGTACAAGTTAACACACCCAGGCACACACACACTACACATAAACACACATTCACCCTTTCAGTCATAATATTTTACAAAGAAAAAATAAACTTTTTATTTTAAGACACCTAAATCTTTTTTTTTTCTTTACAAACATTTATCAGACTTCCTAATTTTTGTCGAACTAGTGAGTACAAAAGGGCATCCTACTATGTTGTTTTTTGTTTTTTTGTTTTTTGGGTTTCTTTTTTTTGGGGGGGGACCTCCAATGTGGGAGGGAGGCACTTAATCTCTTGAGCCACCTCCACTCCCTGCTTTGTGGAAGACACCTAAATCTTAATGGCAATATGTTATGGTAGAGAAAACCCTTCATGGGAAATTTGACCTAAACTTATTTTTCCCCTGTCTACTTGGAAAACATACTTATTTTACTAAGCCTCAGTGTTTTCTAAATATTACAAAAGGGAAATAATGCCTACTTTAAAGAATTGATGTGAAAAAAATAAGTGAAATGTTATTTATAAGAGGATTTCTGGGACATGGCAGGAATTTTAATAAGGATGACAATTGTATTAAAATGTTTTCAATTGCACAATGTTCTCAAATAATTTTCCTATGAGTCAAGGGAAGTTTCCAGGTCAAAGCTCAGCCAACTTTTACTTCCCAAGTGCCTTTAAGATTCTTTTTAAGACAATATAGATAAACAAAAAATTAGGATTAAAAAAATAAAAATATCAGCTCATAGAAAAATAGTACAATTGTAAAATGCTTGTTTTATGCACACACAGAGGAAATAAAAATTATATTTTTACAAATGAGTCTTTTATTGTGAAAAGTTGGCCTTCATAATTAAATATTTAAAGCTTTTTAAAAGTAAGTGAAAGATGGACACACATAGACCCATGATCTTAGTGTTTCGTGAGCAAAGGATTATGGTAAATCTAGTTCTGCACCTGAGGTTCAAATAAAAATAAGAATAAAAATAGATACATTTTATAGAGTAAAACTGAGTGCTTACCCAGATACTTAGGAATATTGAAAAATACATCTATTTTGAATTAACCAGATATTTGAGGATAATATAGAGGAGAATTTAATTATCTGGAATTGCATTTAATTCTTTACTTCAACTTTTTGAGTTTCATTTATTTGGAGCCCTATAAAAATCACTTTCTATTTAATAATCTGAACTATATATACAGACATAATGAATCAATTGCATCATTATGGAATTTTTATATGATAAGTTTATATTTTTCCAGTCAAGTTTCTTTTTTGTGTGCATGGCTATTTAGACTTCAAAAAATGAGTAGGAGTCATAGATCTAAAGAATCTTATTGCCTTTCTCAGATGAAAATAAGTATGTTGTGACTTCATACTTATTAAAAATTAACACCGTCCTCTTCACATTTATTTTCATAATTTCAAAAGTGTATTCACCATAACAAATAGAGGTTTCATGATTGAGAATATTCGCTTGCCTAAGGATTTCATACATAATAACCTTCTTGGGAGTCATAAGCCTGTACTTTAAGAGTAAGTTCAAAATTATCAACATATTTGATAAATTTTTAAAAGGTCATTTATGAGTGATGCCTGTGAGTTTGTGGTGATTAGTTAACCAAGTTTAACCTGGTGATTGTAAGGTAGTGAAATAGCCTCCACCCCTTTCTGCTTTCTTTCCAACTTGGTCTTCCTCTGGTCACTTAGACCTTTTACTTGTTTAAATACTGAACTCTTTCTGGCCACTGTGCAGTTAAAGATTGCATTTTATTTCAGATTTCTCCACTTCAAATATTAATAATTATTTATTAATCTTCAAATAATTACTCTTTGGCTGATTTCTGCATAGTTCATTAACTTTTCTACTTTTATATGACTATACCTTAGGGCCGAAATCACTCAAATGCATCTATTACTTGATGTCTGGCAGGATGTCATCTTTACATACCTAGAGCAAAACAGCTCAGAGAACTGTTTAAGAGAGAGAGAGAGAGTCAAGATGCTTGATGTGAACTTATGACAAAGCCCAGGAATCTATGACTACAGTCAGGAACTTAAGAAAACATATGTGTATTTCTTCTCCTTTGCTGTCAAATAAAAACTATTTTTAAGCGGCCTGAGAAATAGTGTATTTGGCTATGCACAGCCATAGATGCAATCACAGTGTGAGCTGATCCACTTATTCTGGAAATCACAAACAACTGCTTTGGTCAGGAGCACAAATTTTAAGCTTAGCAGCAGGAGGAAGAAAACACAAGGTACGCTTTGATCCTGCTGACAAAATGAGGTATTCATACAAGATGCTACTGTCAAAATAGTTTACTTCACAGCAAAAAGAGATTCTTTGAAGGAATATGCTCAAAGTGAAGCATGCACTTATTTTATTTGCAAACAAAAATAAAACTCTTTATACTCGCAGGTGGAAAATCGAACTCTAGAAGCCCCTCCTGAAGGAACAGTAAACGTATTTGTCAAAACAGAAGGATCCCAAGGAGCCCACGTGAAGTGGGAAGCACCTTTTTCCCCTAATGGACACTTAACATACTCAGTCCTTTTTACCGGGATTTTCTATGCAGATCAAGGTAATGTATTTGTAGTTTTAAAACTTTAAATAACATTTTTAAAACAATTTTATTTTCCTCTGGAATCTCTTTTAGCCACTGATCTTAATTTATGGTCCCTAAAAATAACCCACCACAGATGAGCTAGTGCAGCAGTTCTCAAATTGTGCTGTCAAGAGTATCAGAAACAGCCTCTTCTGAGAAATTATTGGCAGTGTTAATCCCAGACCCACACCAGACCTATAGAATCAGAAAGGCCAGGGGTGGGGCCTGGCAATCAGCATTTTAACCAACCCTTCAGGTGCTTTCGATGCAAGCTCACGTGGGAGAATGGCAGGTCTGTATATATTCTATATTGTTTCCCCCTCGATTAATTAAAATGGTTAAAACCTAAAACACCATTGATGCAGAGAGTTGAGCTTTAATTTTGCAGTCCAT
>JAQZBX010013825.1:0-5000 GCA_029593785.1 Cabassous unicinctus | reverse complement strand
AATGGACATTTAAATTGCTTCCAATCTTTTGATGTTTCGAAGAAAGGATGTATTAATGAATAAATGTATTGGTATGCCATTTCACACTTTTACAAGGATATTAGGAAGGTAAAAATTCCTTAAAATGGGATTGGCAGGTTAAAGGAAATGTGACTTGGTAACTCTGTAACCTATTAGCAGATTTTCTTCTAAGAGGCAATACAATTTAGACTCTCACTGGAAAATTATGAGAAAGCCTATATCTCTACATCTTTGTCACCAAAGTGTATTATCAAGTTTCTTTTCTTTGCCAATTTGATATGTTAAAAATAATATCTTGTGTTATTTTTTGAGTATGCCTTTCATTTATGATGAGTTAGTCTGAACATATTTTCATGTGTTTGAAAAACATTTGTGATGGGAAATGTAGGAAGATGGTAGAGTAGGAAGCTCCAGGAATCAGTTCCTCTACCAGAACAACTATTAAAGAGGCAGGAATTGTTTTAATCAACTATTTTGAAACTCCAGAGTAGAACATTGAACATCCAGGGAAGAATGGAGGAAAAGGCAGGTAAATTATAGTAAATACCAGTGAATTGCTCTCTGGGCTTGGTGGTTACCATTGCCCATCCCCCACTCTCACTGCAGGCAGCAATGGGTTCTGGCCTCGGGCATAGCCTGCTGATACCAGAGAGGGACAAAAAAAATTCACTCACCTAAGATCCATGAAGGAAAGGTCTCTGATCACTGCTTTTGATTAGCTTCTTCAGCTCACTGGCAGACAGCTATGAGGGGGAACATTGTTCCAAACCTCTCTAGACAAATGCTGCAGAGGACACTTAAAGACAGTATACTCCTTGTGGAGGACAGCTGAAGGGCTACATTTGTTGCACAGAGGCGGAGTCAGAAAGTGCAGCTTTAAGGAGCTTTGGAGGAAGCTCCTGGTGCCCATGCTGGCCCCTCCTTCAGGGCAATTTGGAGCCAGCTGGTGTTATCTTTGTGGGTCCATGGCCTTGTTGTAACTGGGAAAGACAGACTTGGGAAACTCCTCTCCAGGGTGCTTCCCTTCCAAAATTTGTCCTCCAGGCAAAAGCAGCTTGAGACAATGAAAGGAGTGTAAGAAACTATATAGGCAGATGGCCTGGGTCAAAGGCTTACCTCCATTAAGTACAGCAGTGGAAAAAAATGGGAGAAGGAGAATGTCTGTCTCTTGGGGAGTAAAAGGGGTATTTAAACTCTGGTAAACAGGGCAACTCCTAAGGTCACTAATAAGCACAAACCCAGGACAAGATACAGACCCAGGAAAGAGAGGGAGGACCCTGCACTTTGCAGTCACCTTGAACTGACATTCCTGATAGAAGGACAAAACTCTGACAGAGAGCACCAGCCAATAAAAAGCCAATTTACAAAGATGGTGAAAAGTGTTTTTTTGTTTAGGTTTGCTTGGTTTTGATGGCTCCTGATATTCAAGAAAATCTCTGTCACATCACCAGTAGGTTACAAACTCAAGAAATAGACATCTCCAGGAGTAAATCTCAGAGTTAACATTTTAAAATATTAAAATGTTCAGTGTGCAAAAAAGGATTATAAGACAAACAATGAAACAGAAAATAATGGCCCTTCTAAAGAAAGATGATAAAAATCCAGAAAACATCATCAAAGAAGACAAGATTGTGGACATTCCAGACAAAAGCTTTTTAAAAATATCATCTTCAAAATGCTCAAAAAGGTGAAGGAAAAAACAGAGAAAGAACTAAAGGATATCAGGAAAACAATGAACAATGTGAGAATCTCAGTAAAGAGATAGAAAATTTAGGAATGAACAAACAGAACTACTGGAGTTGAAGACCACAATAACTGACATGAAAAATTCTTAGTTGCATTACAACAAGAGATTGGAGCTAGCAGAAGAAAAAAAACAAAAAACAGTGAACTTGAAGACAAGATGATTGAAATGAATTAGGGTGAGGAGCAGAAAGAAATAAAGAACTATAAAAAGCAAAAATAGCCTAAGAAACCTCTGAAACACCAATATGATATCAAGTATACCAATATATGCATTATGGGAGTTCCAGAGGGGAATAAAGAGAGAAAGGAACAGATTAAATAATTAAAGAAATAATGACAGAAAACTTCCCAAACTTGGCAAAAGGCATGAATATATATATCCAAGAAACCCATAGTACACCAAGCAGGATAAATTTGAAGAAAAATGTGTCCCATCACATACTTATCAGACTGTCAAATGCAAAGGATAAGGAAAGAATTCTGAAAGCTGCAAGAGAAAACCTATGTGTTATGTACAAGGGAGTCTCAATAAGATTAAGCACTGATTTCTCATCAGAAACCATGGAGGCAATAAGAAACTAGGTAGAAATATTTAAAGAGCTGAAAGAAAACAATTGCCAACCAAGAATTTTATATCTGGTGAGACTTTAAAAAATGAGGGAGTTATTAAGCCATTTCCAGATAAACAAAAGCTGAGGGAGTTCATCACCATTAGAGCTACCCTATAAGCAATGCTAAAGGGAATTCTTCAGACTGAAAGGAAAGGACACTAGACAACGTTTGAAAGTGACGTAAAGAAATAAAGATATCCAGGAAAAGTAACCATTTGGATATAGGAACAATGTATACATATGCTATTGAAGTCAAGTTGGTATGAAATCAAATATGATTGTTATATATATAGTATATTTTAACTCCATGGCATCCACAAGGACAATATATGAAAAGTATATCCAGATAGAAATGAGAAGGGACTCAATACGGTACAATAAAAATCAAATAAATATGAGAATAGGCATTAATGAGAGAATTAAGAGAGAAAAAAAGGTATAAGATAACAAAGACTAATTAACAAAATGTCGGAAGAAAGTCTCATATTATCAGTAGTGACTTTAATTGTAAATGGAATAAACTCTCCAGTCAAAAGGCAAAGAGGGGAAAAGGACAAAAAAGCATGACCCAACTATATGCTGTTTGCAAGGGACTGATCCTAAATTCAAAGACTTAAGTAGGTTGAGAGATGAATGGGAGAAAGGATGCAAAAAAATATAACTTGCAAGCAGTAACAGAAAGAGAGCTGGGGTAGGTTTACTAAAATCAGAGAAAATAAACTTAAAGTAAAAACTATTATGATGGACAGAGATAGTCATTATATACTAATAAAGGGGTAGATTCATCAAGAAGATGTAACAATTCTAAATATATATGCATCTAACAGCAGAACCCCAAAATATATGAAGCAAATAGTGACAAATTTGAAGGAAGAAATAAAAAGAGATCTACACTAATATTCCAAGACTTTCAACCACATCTTTAAAAAATGGATAGAACATATGGACAGAAAATCCATAAGGAAATACAAGATTTCAATGATCTTAAAACCAAATAGACCCAGCATATATATATATGGATTAAAGAAGAAATCACAAAGGAAATTAGGAAATATCTTGAGGGAAATGAAAATACACCGTACCAAAACTTATGGAACGTAGCAAAGGCAGTGCTGAGACAGAAATTTATAGCTCTAAATGCTTATATTAGAAATGAAGAAAGATTTCAAATCAGAGACCTAACCTCAAAACTAGATTAACTAGAAAAAGAAGAGCAAACTAAACCCAAAGTGAGCAAAAGGAAGGAAAAAACAAAGATTAAAGCAGAGATAAATGTGACGGGGAATAAAAGAACTACAGAGACAATCAACAAAACCAAAAGATGGTTCTTTGAAAAGAACAATTAAATTGATTAAATGTTAGTTAGACTGGCTAAGAAAAAAGAGGACACAAATAACTAAAATGAAAAATGAAAAGGGGGACATTACTACCAACCCCACCGAAACAAAAAGGACTATAAGAGGATGCTATAAGCTTTGTATATTTATAAATTAGATAACCTAGATGAAATGGACAAATTCCTAGAAACACACAAGCTACCACCACTGACTCAAGAATAAATAAAAGATTTCCGTAAACCAATAACTAGCAAATAGATTGAACCAGCAATCACTGTCTCCCCCCCCCCCCCCCCCCCAAAAAAAAACACAGGACCAAATGGCTTCACTGGGGACTTTTACCTGACATTACAAGAAAAACTAACACCAATCTTGCTCAGACTCTTCCAAAAAATTGAAGATGAGGGAACACTCCTTAACTCATTCTATGAGGCCAAAATCGCCTTCATACCAAAGCCAGATAAAAATACAAGAAAAGAAAATTTCAGATCAATATCTCTTATGACCATAGATGCAAATTACCTCAACAAAATACTAGCAAATCGAATACAACAGCACATTAAAAGAATTATATACCATGACCAAGTGAGATTTATCCCAGATAATCAAAGGTGTTTCAACAAAAGAAAATGAATTAATATAATACACCATGTTAACAGAATGAAGGAAAAACAATGCATGATCATCTCAATTGATACAGAAAACAAATTTGACAAAATCCAGCACCCTTCTTAATAAACACATTTAAAAAACTAGGAATAGAAGGAAAATTTCTCAAATATAAAATTTTTCATATATGATAAAGGGCATATATGAAAATCCCACAGCTAACATTGTACTTAATGGTAAAAGACAAAGCTTTTCCTCTAAGATCAGGAACAAGATAAGGATGCCCACTGTCACCACTCTATTGAAAGTTGGAAATTTTCAATACATTGGAAATTCTTGCCAGAGCAATTTGGCAATTAAAATAAATAAATAAATAAATGTTATCCAAATTGGAAAAGAAGAAGTAAAACTTTCCATGTTTGAAGATGGCATGATCCTATATAGAGAAAATCCTGAAAAATCCACAACAAAGTTTCTAGAACAAATAAATGAATTTAACAAATTGGTGGGGTACATGATCTACACCCAAAAATCAGCAGTATTTTTATACCCTGCTGATGAACAATTGAAAGATGAAATCAAGAAAAGCTTATGTTTAAAATAGTCATTAAAAGAATTAAATATCTAGGAATAAAACTAACCAAGGATGTAAAGGACTTGTACACAAAAAACTAAA